>CANUEP010056020.1:0-98165 GCA_947857235.1 Jatropha podagrica | reverse complement strand
TTTATTACAAAAATTTTTTACCCCCCCCCCCCCCCCCCCCCCCCCTTCTTTCTTTTTCTCCCTTTTCTTGAAAAGAAAATATGTCTTTTCATGCTCTCTTAAACACTTACTTGATGGTAAAGCTAAGGGAATTAGAATTTTTTTACATCAATTAAAAGTGAGAAATCTGCACACTATTTATCTTTATCATTATGCAAAATGTTCTGACATCGCAGGGCCAAACGATTTCCCATAAAATTGGAGAACAAAACTTCAGTGATATATAATGCAAGTAAAACAATTTATATTTATCTGGATACATCTTGGGAGAAAGAGTCATGGTGTAAAGCCCTTCGTCTTGCTTCATGCGATGACAAAGAAAGACTTAATTGGTTCACCAAGTTGCGTGAAGAATTCCACTGTTACTTGACATCCTTAAATACAGGATATCCTTCATTTATGAAACCCTCAGCGGGGTTCAATGCTGAGCCTGTAGATAGGATGACTAAGCTTGATGGTTCTGCATCAAAGGTCCGTGTGTTTCTGAAAAAGCTTGCCAGAAAGGCTTCAAAGACAGATAGCAGAGGAACTTTCTTATCAGGCCGTGAAGAGAGAAAGATTAACGAGAAGAGTCGTTCATCCCAAGATCCAATGTCGACCAGTAGCTTGGTAAAGAATGCTCCAACAGGAAAGGCGCCTCTGAATTCTGAGGAGGAAAATATGGCAGTACTGTCATCATCACCCTTTTCTCATGTAGCAAGCCAGAGCCATATTTCTGTTGTTTCTGATCTGGACTCTGATGATAAGTTCAATATTGATGAGGGAACGCTCTGTTGGAATTTGCTTGTTTCTCGTATTTTTTTTGATGCCAAGAGCAATGCTATGATAAAGAGTTCAGTTCAAGCGCGGATTCAGGTCTAGTATTTCTCAATTTGAAATTTAACTGCATTTATTTGTGTGCTTGAATGCCGGCTAAATTCAAGGCTAATAGGAGATACATGAGATGTTATTTCTTGTATTATATTGTGCAGCACTTAGCGGGATTGGTCCACGAAATAAATTTTGTTCTAATGTTAAGATACTAGAGATCATAACTTCCAGCAGAGATTTATCTATATATCTATTTGGTTTTAAAATACTTATTTCTCGAACTGAAATATCTAAGCATAAAAGACAATGTTTTTTGCATCATTATATGCAGGTCCAGGAACAAGTTTGTATGTGTATTGTCTTTGCTATTTAGATATATGCACACTCACATATTGAGACCAGCGATTTTTTTAATTTCTGTTTTCCAATTTGGTATAGCAGAGAACATTGTCCAATATGAGGATACCCAGTTACGTTGGTGAAGTCATATGTACTGATATAGGATTTGGGACTCTACCACCTTATATCCATGGTATTAGAGTTCTTCCCATGGACATGAATGAGGTATGGGCATGGGAAGTTGATGTTGAATATAGTGGTGGGTTGGTACTAGATATTGAAACAAGACTGGAAGTTCAGAATCTCCAGAAAGATATGGGGGATACAAATTCAGAATCCAGCTCTGTTGGGGATGTCTCTTCAGACCTTTTGGAGGGAATTGAATATTTTGGAAAACAGCTGAAACTTTCTGAAGGATCTGTTGATGTACAAGAGCAGAGAAATGAAGGAAATCTTAAACTTGGTAAGAATAAATAAAAACTGATTTGGATTTTTATGCTCCTTATATGTATGCAAATGCTTAAATACAGAGACAGAATATGATATGATCCTTATAGTGTTGTCCTAATTCATAATTGATCAGTGACTCCATTATGTAATTCTGTGCTTGTTGGATATTCTAATAATGCGTTTGACCACCAGTTGTAAAGTCAAGATCCAATGAAATGCTACCTAAATTCCGGTAAAAGTAGTTGTCACTGGTAACTGCAAGAGTTTGGTAATAGGATTTAAGATGAATTTTCATGCACAATGTCTTAAGCTTAGAGCTCTATCCTTCAAAACTCTTATGAGGCAAAGGTTTCCTCAAAGGCCTTGCTGCTTCAAATTGCTTAGTTCTCCAATTCTCCATGTTGAGATGTGATGTAATCTTTAATCTGAAACAAAAAAGAAACAAATATTAGTGGTGATGATAGACAGATAACTTAGACAGATCAACAGAGTAGTCAAATACAATTAGGTTCTATAAAGGGCGTAATTTTCTTGCGTGCATTGTCATACAATTTTATTGGTTTGGGCAAGAGCAATTACACTGAATTGGCAACTAGTTTACAGAAATTAATGATGAATGATAACAATTGCAGCTGATCTTTCTTCTTTCAGATGGGTTAAAAAACTCTACAGGTTATTTGCCAACATCAACAAATGTATCAAGGTGGAAGTCCATTCTTAATTCTATTGCAAAACAGGTTTCACAGGTTTGTATCATACATGTATAGGGTGTTTCTACACACAAACTCACACGTGCCATAAATAGTTATGAAAATTCGTAGATGCAATTCAAATCTGACACAAAACTCCTTGCTAGATAGTTTGGTCACATGCAAAAGATTGGAATAGCATCAATCATGGTTTTACTGGTAACTCAATGGATTTTAAATGGCTATTTTTTTTACGTATTTGTATATTATGATATTGAACTATTCATAAAATTGGTGAGCATTTGGGAGGGGGTGTGATTGTCGAGTAGTGGCTGTAAGGATGTCAAGATTGGCAATTGGAAGATAGGAGGGAACAGTCAAAAATCAAAATCATTGTTGGGCGGTCAGCACTTGGGTGCATGTTTGCCAGGGCTGTCATTGGCTTTTGCTTCCTGGTGTGAAAGCATATGTACAAATATGATTTTCTCTTAAGTGTGCCATTTATTCCTCTCTTTTCTCTATTATGGTCTACAAATCATGTAATCTCCTTTATATGACTATTTATTCATAGAACATTTGAACATGCGATGTGTGCTGATGCAGTAATTTAAAATTGACTTTCATTTTAAATTATTTCAAGTTGGTTGATAATGTGGAACAAAGATTATAAAGAATATAAAAGTTGAAACAGTTACATAAGGTGGAACTTTAACAAAGTTGCAAAACTTGGTAGGATATTAGAATTCTGGCTGTTGTATCACATTGTTTTGATTTTATCTTGATGGTTCTTAGGATGCATCAGTGTAAGGAAAAACTTCCTTCTTTTTCCCCTAACTAATGCTGTTTTAATTAAGGTACCCCTCTCTTTATCAATAAGGGTGGCTTCTCTTCGTGGAACTCTGCGGTTAAATATAAAACCACCCCCTTCTGATCAGCTATGGTATGGTTTCACATCTATGCCTGATATAGAGTTTGACTTGGAATCATCCGTTGGGGAACACAAGATTAGTAGTGCACATATTGCTTTGTTCTTGGTCAGTCGGTTTAAGGTATGATATTGCTCTCATCACAAATTATTTATTTACCCTTCATAAGTATTCTTTCTATTACTCGAGTAAGACTGAAAAAAAATATGGACCATTAATTACACGTGTTACCATGTTCACGATTTCCTTATCCATTTTCTGCTTCATTTCATTCATTCAAGGTAACTAATGCAGAATGTCTTAACCATCAAACCCTTTTCTGGTGCATGCCTGCTATATGTGTGCGGACAGAACCATAGTCTTGTTTTAACTCTAAGCAAAACTTTATTTGATTTGTGAGACTAAAGGAGACACTATAAATAAACTGCAAAACTAACCTGAGGTGGTATATTTGGGAGATGATGTGATTTTCCTTTAGAAGACTTTTGTTTGTAAGCATTTTCTTAGAACTTCATATGTTGGACTCAAGCAGGGTGACGTGACGCCAATATAGTTATTATTAAAATATATCTAACCTCTAGTTTTCTTTTTTAAAGAATTTTTATGATAAAAATTTTAAATACTGAATAACTTTTAGGTGCTGCTTCATTATGATTTTTATATATATCAGATGGTACCTCGATGGAAATTTGAAGTGTTCCACTTAAACTGTTAAGGTTCCAAACTTTGCTTGATTTTTTAATTTTTCAATATTGTGAAGAGTTTACTAGCATTGATGGAAGATTAATTGTTAAATAACTATTTGATTGCTTAATTTTGAAAATTGGATATTTAATAATATTGATAAAAAGACAATTGCGGAATAGTTTGGAAGTACAAAATTACATCAAGGACAATTATAATACAATATTATAACAATTTATTTTTTGTATTTTATTTTTTTGGTATTTATGATTAGGAGTATTTTTGATAGCCTCCAAGCAATTTTATACTTTGTATAGAAGTAACTTATTTAATAATATCTACAGTCATGTGATTTTTAATTATTATAATAAATGATATTTTAATATTGTTTCATATTTTATCAATATTATGAACAATAATTTTTGATCCCACCGATCAAAATTCCTGGCTCTATGGTTAATGCCATGCGGCTTCACCTAATGCTGTTTCTGCAGGCTGCCATCAGAGAAACTATGGTGCTTCCAAACTGTGAAAGTTTATGCATTCCTTGGATGTTGGCTGAAAAGAATGACTGGGTCCCTCAGACATTTGCTCCTTTTATTTGGCTTAATCGAGAAGCCACAAGCGAACATGCGTCTGCATGTGAAGCTGTTAGTTCCCAATCTGATGAAGCAAAACACAAGGAGGAGGCTCGTAAGAGAGCCTCCAATTGTGATACAGAAAGCACCCATTTAAAATCGAAGAATGTTGAATGTAATCAGCAATCAATTTCTGCTTCTTCTGATACCTTTGAGAGCTCATCTAGCTCTGCGAAGCCATCACTTGAAAGCAGTAAATCTTTGCAAGAACTAACAAGTCCTTTATTGGCAAGCTTTGAACCGCAAGATATTTGCAATCAAAGCAGAGAGAGTCAATCACCATCTAGGTCCCTCACAACTACAGAAAAACAGAATCAGGCTGTTGAAGACGATGATTCAAGACCAAAGAGGATGGGAAGA
This sequence comes from Jatropha podagrica, assembly GCA_947857235.1. NCBI lineage: Eukaryota > Viridiplantae > Streptophyta > Magnoliopsida > Malpighiales > Euphorbiaceae > Jatropha > Jatropha podagrica. Next base: position 93,230 of record CANUEP010056020.1, on the reverse strand, counting down.
AGAGCAAGAATGCTAGATTTGGGGAAGAAGATGGGGGAGAAACTTGAAGAGAAGAGACGTCACATTGAGGAAAAGGGCAGGAACATTGTTGAGAAGATGCGAGGACCATGAAACTGCAAAAAACAAAGTGAGTGCATAGGCATACTATAGTAGAGGAATGGAGGCATCCATGAATTAAAAAGATCATGTACAATATTCTAGGTGCTAAGGTTCTTTTTGATATAAAATTCACTTACTATTCTTGTTCGCTCCACAGTTCTTGTGCAAACTAAGATCTAATTGACACAGATCTTACACGGGTTAGATTGTATTCATTTAGTGAAAATGTAATATACTAGGACAATTTCAAGATCTGGAAATTAATCTCCATCACTATAGGTTGTAAGACAAGTACAAATAGATACTTCTAAACACCCAGTTGTTCATTTAATTGTTGTATTTATCGCATGCTAAAATTGCCAAGAAATGGAATTTTTGCCTCGTCTTTCACCGTCTTCCTCAATTTTCCTACCAAAGCAAACAGTCAATTCAGACCCCATATGTATATGACCACTTATACAGTCAATTCAGAATTAAAATTACTCCAGAATTAAAATTCAACAGTCAATTCAGCACCAAAACAAACAGTTTCGGGTTTGATTGGGCCAATTGGAAAAGGGAAGACCCCATATGTATATGACCACTTATACACCAAATTGATCAAATAAGATTATTTAGAATAAAAGAGAATATTCTTTTTACTTGAAAAAAAAAAAAGAAGCAAAAAACAAAAAAATTGTAATAAAAGATGAACTTTCTTTTATGATAATTTTAATTGGTTTACCATATAAATCAACCAATATATCAAAAATCCTATATAAAAGGTTGATAGTAGGAAAATCTATAAATGCTTGTATGAAGTTGAACTTAAAGAAATATTTACCTTTTATAATACCCAAGTTGTTTGCTTTTAATGAGAAATAGCACAACCCTTCTCAGCCAAGTCAAATTCCAACGAAAGCTTGACACCTTTTCTGCTTAAAGCCCTTGATCGATTTTCACGTCATATTGACCTCAATCACATAACTAGGAGTAAAATCACCAGTAATCTTTGCATGAGCAGGAACCAGATACAAAATGATGGAACCGGTGACCATCTCTGACAATAAGATGCCTCCCTGTAATTTTAGAGATATATTTCAAAGCAGAATGGCAATCATCACATGTTCTTAGGTTTTTCATGATCCTCAGGGTTGTACCTGCCTCAGTACCGATGAGACCATATGCAATAGCCAATCTCTCACTATGAACCTTCAAAGTTTCCTCCTTCTCTTCCTTTTCCAAGTCATGAACCACGGTATCTGTCCCTAGAACATACCCAGCTTCCAAGAGTTTAACGTGTAGTTCCTCTAACTCATTATAGATGTCATCTGACCGATAGTGTGATCGATCTCCAACGGTGAAAATATGGACAGAACCACCAATCTCTATATAGCTCCAACCCGATTTCTTAAACAACCGTTTGTGATCCATCAACCTTCTTGTCACAGCAGCCTCCTTCCACTTGCCTGCCTGTGTATATAAATTAGCCATTACAACATAACTTCCAACACTTTCAGGATTCAAATGAAAAAGCTTTCTTGATGCAAATTCCCCCAGCTCAAGCTCACGATGTTTTCTGCATGCACTGAGAAATGGGGCCCATGCTTGAGCTTGTACTTTGACAGGCATCTCTTCGATGGTTTTCAATGCCAATTCAAGTCGACCAGCTCTGCTAAGAAGATCTACCAAGCATGTATAATGTTCTACATTGGGTTCTATTCCAAAATCGTTCTGCATGCTCTGAAAAAATTTCAACCCATCTTCAATCAGTCCTGAATGGCTGCAAGCCAGTAATATGCTTGTGTAAATAAGAGCATCTGGCCTTATTGCTTCTGTCTTTTGCATCTTGCGAAAGAGACTGAGAGCTTCTTCTCCCATACCGTGGATGGCATAACCATTTATCATGGAACTCCAAGCAGCTAAGTCTTTCTTCGATAGTTCCCCAAATATTGCCTCTGCCTTCTCTATATTCCCACATCTGCAGAACATGTGTATCAAAGAGGTCTGGACTTGAAGATTTGATTGTAATCCGTTAGCCAAAATGTGATCTTCGATCTCTTTGCCCATGCTGAGTGAACCCAAATCTGCACAAGCTGAAAGGATAGTAGCCAGGGTTGCTTCATCTGGTTTAATATCTGTCCCTAACAATTTCTTGAAAAGCTGTAAAGCTTCACGAGGATAACCCAATTTAGTATACCCACTAATCATTGATGTCCACAGGAAGACACATTTTTCGCGTGCCATATCAAATATTCTCTGAGCTGAGACAAGGTCTCCACAGTTTGCATACATGCTCACAAGCAAGTTGTTTATCGGACCTTCATTATCATATCCTTCTTTAATTAGGAGAGAATGAATGGAGGAAGCTGCTAACAAATTCCCCACTTGCGACCAACCTGAAATAAGACTTATAAAGACTACAAAGTCTGGTCTGATACTTGTTCGCATTTGGCTAAACAAATTGAATGCTTCAGAGACATTTCCAATATCCACATAACCTCTGATAACTGTTGTCCAAGAAATGACCGACTTATCATTCATCATATCAAAAATGATGTGAGCTTCATGAACCCGGCCATATTTAACATACATATTCATGATAGCATTAGCTAAAGGAATTTCACAACTATTTATAAGTCCAAGTTTATATGCGCAACAGTGGATTGATAAGCCTTCCTGAAGAAGGCAAGTGGCAAGAAAACCAAGAAACGTGGTGGAGCTAGGTTTGAAACCAAGAATCCGCATTTCTTGCAATAGCCAACTGGCTTCAGTAGCGAAAGAACAACGACAATAAGCAAAAATCAAAGCATTCCAAGAGACAGAACTTCTCACGGGCATTTCATCGAACACTTTCCTTGAAGATGAAAGATCACAGCATTTAGAGTACATGTCAAGAAGAGATGTCTGCACGAACAAATGATGTTGAAATCCCAGTTGGAGTACATGGGAATGGACCTTCGTGCCATCGCGTTTGGAGCTGATATTGGAACATGCTTTTAGGACCAAAGGAAGTGTGAAGTCATTGCCACGAGTGCCGCTGTAAAGCATGGATGAATAGAGGTACAAAGTTTCATAGAAGAGGCAAGCTTTGGTGGAGTTGCGAATCATGAGGTTCCATAGGTATACTGGTCTCTTCACGTTCACTAGTTTTAGATGGGCCTTCTGCATTTGGTCTGTATATAAATATTTATAATGTTATTATACTCCATGTTCTGGCATTCTTTTCACGTCTTTTTCTTCTCCTGAAGCGAGTTGCAGAAGGAAACAGCAAAATCTTTGGGTCATCTAATTCATCCAATCAATCCTATTACTCAATAAATGACCAGAAAACTAAAAGAGAGGGAAGAAAGAGACATGAGATTTCAGTTGTTATGGAATTGCAGTGATTAGTGAAACAAGAGAAGAATATATTGCAGTGGAATTTACAAATAGCTACTTAAATTATCAATAAAGAGATCAATTAGATCACTTAATAGCAAGAATTGCAATTTGAAACCTTTTGAGTATGATTTCAATGCAATTCTTGTTTTTGGACACAGATACAATGACACTATGAATATTTATTACCAAATTATTTTTTCAAATAATTTATTATTAAAATATATATTTCATCTGTCCTAAAATATAAATAGTGTAAGATTTTTACATAAAAATTAAAAAAACAATTAATCCTCCTAAATTATAACAAAATCAAATGTGATTTGACCAAATTATCATTTACTAGAATATCAAAATCATAGTTACTTATGAAAGTATTTAACTATATTTAATATAAGGGTAAAAATGAAAAAACACAATTTATTATTCTTTGAAATACTCAAAATGATTTATATTTTTGAATAAAATAATCACACAAAACGAATTATATTTTGGGAGAGAGAATAATAGTTTGCTTGAATTTTATACAGTTAATTATGTTATTAGGTATATATAAAGAATAAAAATATCATTTAGATTTTCAGACTTACAGATATACTATTCTCCTGCTAAATTTAATACAAGTGAAAATGATTAAGTAGTTAAACGAAAACAATAACTGATCCTCACTTGAGTAATGCATTTGAAGGCTAAATGATTAATTAAAAAAATATCCTGAGCGGTACAATTTTTATGAGTATACTTTAAACTTCATATATTATTATTAAAAAAAATATAATACAAGGAAAAAAGAAATAAGCTACCCAAGAAGATATCCCATAACCTCTCTCTCCCTTGATTTGGGAAGATTTAAACTTAAGACTTCCATCTAAAAACTCAAGCTTTCAACAGTAAGTTGTCTCCCACGGGAGCTTGGCAGTGGTCCAGTGCTTATTTCTGTGGGGTTAACACATACATTTTACAAGCATGAGAATCTAAATCAGCTGATATCTGGCCTTCAACTGATGTCTGAGTTGAGTGCTGCACATTTGAATATATAATTTTAACTTTTAGTATATATATATATATATATACATAAACGAATATATATGTAATTTATATATATAACATATATATATCTCACCGCCCATAAATCTCTAGCATCAGCAATAGTTGTCGGGTTAAGACCAATATCAGACCAGTAAGCAGTAACCGTAGCCTTACAACTACCTCTATTCCATAGCACAACTGCTACTTTTCTATCACTGAGAGGACCAGCCCAAACCTATACAAAGACGTACACACGTGCTCATCAAACCAAAATATATACCAGATGCATGGAAATCAAAATGTAGAAGACAAACAGACAGACCTCTAAATTTCCATCAACTTTAACTTTTTTCCCTTGAACTCCAAGTTTATCTATCCACAAATATCATTTTAAGCAATTAGTTTAATTGAAAGGAGCAAATCAATTATAATCTGTTTAGTAATTTCATGTACCTTGATTAACAGCAAGAACCTCCTTATTGCTTAATATTTCATACGTCTCATTGCTCATTGATCGAATATCACACCCAATTAGAAGAGGAGCCTATATATATAGAGAAATATCATTATATATCTAACTGCAAAATAAATAGATATCAAATATTTTTTCATGTATTTATTGATGTGTATATATATATATATATATAACCTTGGCCAATGCCCATATGCTGAAATGTGATCTGTACTCCTCCATTATCATGCCTCCATTTCCAACTTCAAGCATGTCAGGATCTGTCATCAATTATTATTGATGCAAATATAAATTTGACAGCAAAAGAGTTTAATTATTGGATAAAAAAATTAAAGAAGACAAACATATGTACAATAAAACAATATCATACATGTATTTGAATTTGTTGAATTTTGTAAAAGTATTATACCATTCCAACCTCCTGGTCGAGCGTAAGATGCCCATTGATCGTTTTTGTCCGCACGAGAAATCATACTGCTCCAAACAATTAAGTTATTAGATATTTAATAAAAGATAGACTAAGATATATCTAACCTGTCCCAGTTATCAGAAATATCTCCTGTTGTTCTCCAGCTATTTCCAATATCAGCAGCCCAAACAGCAGGGTCTTCTTCTCCCCTGAAGTAGAATACCACTCATTATAGAAAGTTAGTATTAATCTTAAAAGGTGGTAAACAATAAATTTTTGCTCACCATTCACATAGTGAAAAGAAGATAGACTTTCCGGAGTTTAATAATGCCTTGCTCATAACTGGATATCTGCTTAGAATTCAGAAAATATAAACTAATTATGATTATGAAAATTAATTAGCAGAAAATCGAGCAATTAATACAATAAAAAATAAATACCTCTCTTTTGGACTTGTACCATTATTATTGCAATTATCATACTTCAAAAAGTCGATCCCCTGTGGGCATGCATTTTACATTATTAAAATTAAAAAGGCTATAAGAAGATTAATTTAAGTAAATGAAATGGATAATAATAATTAAATACCCAAGAAGCAAAGATTTTTGCATCTTGTTCCTCGTAGCCCAATGATCCTGGCATTGTTTTACTGCATGTTTGCGTCCTTTAATTCGAAAGCAATAAGTAATTTTTAATAAAAAAGCTTTCAGCATGTATGTATATAAAACAAAGATTAGGAGGAAATTGTGATATTATCATACTTACCCAGCATCAGAGTAAATCCCAAGCTTTAAGCCTCTGCTATGAACATAATCTGCCAAACCTTTTATTCCAGAGGGAAATGTTGAAGCTTTAGGAACCAAGTTGCCCTGTCATTTATATATTTAATTTATTTCTTTACCAATAATAGTAAGAAAGTAAACAGACTCCATTTAAAACAGAGCAAGTACCTGAGAGTCTCTGTTCAGCTCAGCCCAGCAATCATCTAAAAGAGATAGATTCATTAATCCATATATATAAATAAATAAAACACATGAAAAAAACTTTGAAGGTCTTTTCCTACCCAAGTTTATGTACTGATAACCAAGTGCAGCAAGTCCTGACGACACCATAGCATCCGCTGCCATCATAAAAACGATCAAGATCATTAAACTAATTTTGATTTCAACGATTCAATTTCTTCAATTTTCTATTTCAAATTACCTGTTTCCCTAATCAGTTTCTCGTCAATCTGACACTGAAAGTGGTTCCAACTATTCCATCTGTCAATCTCATCAACATATGGCTATTTCCCATTAGACACAGTCACAGGGATGAAATGAGCATATATATATATATAGAGAGAGAGAGAGAGAGTAACCGAATAATAAATTAATGAAGACAAACACTCAAACAGTGTAGTACAATACAGTACAGTACCCCATAGGCGGTGTAAGACCAAGTCCATTTGCCAAGAGATTTCTACGAGAATTGGATTCCATGTCTAATGGGCGAGCAGCAGTAACAGTTGCATCACCATCTAACAGGAAGATGGATAAGAAAATGCACAACACAACCAGCTCTCTTTGTGTTAGCCACCAACATTTCCGAGATGAACAGCCCATCATATACGCTTAACAGAATCAATTAGAAGAAGAAGTTAAAAGATTAAGATTAAGATTAAAGGTTTGGTAATTGGTGGCGGTAGTGATGAGCTATAAAACACGGGGAAGGCAGAGACAGAGTACAGTTTATTTATAGAAACTAGAAAATCGAGGTCGGATTTTTCCACATTTGAGGTAATGTACAGCTATGCAATTCCCAACATTTGCTTTCACGTTTGCAAAGCCATGATTTTTATAATTGTTTATGTAATAATTTAGGCAAGCATTCCCTGTCAAATGCATCAGCACCAACCAACAACTTAAAGTACCCAGCAGGTGTTCAGTGAATGGACTAACTTTTGCGTTTGTATTTGAATTCTTGCTTTTAGACTTCGACCTCTTGCATTGCAGACAAACATTAGATGACCAAATTATTAGTCCACTGACAATGAAGTTGGAGTATTACAATGTTTCAATATGATAACATCCTGGCAAAGAAAAATAAAAAAAAAAAGAGAAAAATTTGTTTGGCCAAGGAACGTATCAGAAGGAACAAATGTGACATTTTACATGGATAAATGTACATGTACTAGTGCACTCATGAATGACGTTCACATAAAAATAACTCTCACAGTTTTAATATTTTTTTCTAGTAAAATTATTTATATCGAAAAATAATAAAATAATAATAAATTATCAAAGTCATTTCAAATAAAATAATAGTGACACATCAAAATATAGTCTAACGGTATCATAATTAATCCATATTTAAATTCTCCATCAAAGCCAAAAAAAATAATAATAAATAAATGAGTTGTCCATAAATTGTAACATTAACGAGAATGCCATTTGTAGGTTAGGCCTTTATGTATTCGAGTATTTGGGCCACCGATCCAACATCGCCTCCTAATTGGGTTTTGAGAAGCGCGGAATTCGGCTTCGAGAGGAACAGAGTCCAACAACGCAATAACGTGCGTTTCGATTGCAGTCTGCGAAAGCTATTTCATTTGTAGCGTCTCTCTCATTTCCCTGTACTGGTCGCCACCGGTCGCCACCGGTCGCCAGATTGAACCAAAATAAAAGACAGAAGGTACTCTTTCTTCTTTTTCTACATTTATTCTTTGTTTTATATATGAAAAATGAAACGAAGTATCGATTGCTCTTCAACTAGCTGAATTACCATTTAAAGTTTGAATTCTTCAATTTGTTATAATAATGGATGAAATTTTCGTACAATCTTCTTCTCAAGCAGCAGGCTTAAATGTTGGTCGAATTGAGATGAACACCTTTTTGCCTGAGCTCCTCTCAGCAGCCTCGTCGTTCGAATTATCTTTCCAGACAGATAATAGCAATCGGAAATATAAAAAAGGCTCGCATTGCAAGGCCTCAAATATTGCCTTCCTCTTTAGGGGATGGTTTTGGCTTTCGGGTTTTTGTTGTTTCTGACTTACACACTGACTACCCTGAGAACATGGCATGGGTCAAGTGCTTGTCGTCTGAAAAGCACAAGAAAGATGTTCTTGTTGTTGCTGGTGATGTAGCCGAGACATACGACAATTTTTTCTTCACTATGTTCCTTTTAAAGGATAAATTTCAACATGTATTTTATGTTCCTGGTAACCATGATCTCTGGTGTCGCTATGAGCAAAACCATTGTGTAAGAATCATTATCTTAGCTTTTTCTATGGTAATCCATCTTTTCAGCTGATAAAAAATTTTCATTTGAATCCATAATGACAAATGTTTTTTCAGCTTGATTCTCTTGAAAAACTGAATAAATTGCTTGATGCATGTAGAGGACTTGGAGTTGAGACCGAACCGATGGTTATGGATGACTTGGGAATCATACCTCTGTTTTCCTGGTACCATGAGGTGATTGATCTATAATTCTCTACTGTTTATCCTATTTTTAGTAGTCAGATCAATATTCTCGAAAGCTGATTGATTTAATGATTAATTTTAACTTGGTCATGTACTGAATCCACATTCTCAGAGTTTTGATAGAGAGCAGGACGTCATTGGCATCCTAATTCCGTCCTTGGAGATGGTGATTCACTTTCTTCTCTTCTTGTAAGGGTTTGAAAAGCCTTTTGGTTCCAGTGAGAACATTGTTTGCTTGCACGATTGACATCATTAATAATGCTTCACATGTTTTTCTATGCTGCAAATAAGACCTGTTCTCTTTTTATTATAGCTCTAACCTAGTCTCATTGCTCCATGGCCTGAAAATTCTATATGCAGGCATGCAAGGACTTTCATGCATGCAAGTGGCCAAAGGAACTTTCAAGCAGAGATACCTCTCTTGCTCTCTATTTTGATTTGATGAATGAAGAAAATGGGGAAAAAATCAAGGTCATCCAGAAGAAGTGTAGCAAAATAATTACATTCTCTCACTTTGTTCCCAGGTCAGTCACTCTAAAACTACTTGTGTATATCTCATTGATTAAATTCCCTGTTCTTACTTAAGCTGCTGAATTTTGAGATTTGATGATCACAGAATTTGTAGTTTTCTTAAATTGACTGACTAATTGTAGTTGTTTACAGTACTTTTGAATGGTTATAAACCTTGCCTTGTGTATTGCATTTGTTTTCTCATGGTAATTGTAGTATTCACCCATAGCTGTTTAACTTTCTTTACATAAATTTTACTGAAAAAAGTGCTTTTATTTTCATTTTCTTAAAAAAATCTTCGATTTGGTCTGTTGTGCATATCCTAGGAAAAGTGCCTCGTCCATATAACTACGGCACTTATAACTTAAATCTTCCCAAGCAGCCACTACTTGATTTTTGGATACTTGTTTTTCCTCTCTCTCTCTCTCTGGAGTCAACAGATAATGCATTGAATTGCTCTTGCACCAGCCAGAAGAGCTGAAGTCTTTCTAATGTATTAATTGAATTATATTATTATTTGCAATGATAAATAGAAGTTTCTCAAAGGATTTCTGCTTCGTGGTCATAAGCATATTCCTCATCAATCCTAGTCTTAATTGTACTTGGTAGTACTATGTTGCTTTTTTCTTCTGTAGTTTCTTGTCAGGATTACATCATTGAGCATCAGCTAAACTGGTGTAAGGTCATACTTTATGAAACAATCCTGAAATGGGAAACAAAGTAGAAAGACAAATGAGATGTACATCAATTGTATGTTTGAGTTATGTTTGAAAAACAAAAAAAGATTCTTGAGGTGGTGGTTAATGGAATTAAGTCCGCATATATCTGTTTATTTCTAATTGCACCATTGGAATTTTGTTGTTAGAGATATGCTTCAAATGAGTATCTTTGTTTGGTGTGTAAGTAATTTATATTGGCTACCCATTATAAATGTGATCGTTGACTTCTGACCATATATCTATCTACTTCTTCGCATGTGTGAGTGTTTCAAATTCCTTCCTTCTGATTGGTAAAAAAATATTTGAAGAAAGGTTAAGATAATACAAAAAGAAGCATAATATATTGTCCTCAAAACAAAGGAAAAGAAAATTTTAATTTCCTGCTGATACAGAATAGCTTGCTGCTCCCTTTGCCTATGCACTTCACATGTTATTTACTTATTAAAAGGCGTCATATCATAAAATCCCTACTTTCTAGAGGCCATTAAAATAATTATGTTGATTAACTAGAAGTACCTCGGAATTGAAACCCAATGAACATTACAAGAACAATGTCAAATTGTATATAGTTCCTTATCACTTACTATCCATTGGGTGTCTGATTATCAGTTATCTTTTCTTATTCCAGGCAAGAGCTATGTCCAGAGAAGAGGATGTTGTTCTATCCAAACCTCCCAGAAATCATTGGTTCTGATTGTCTTGAGGTTCGCTTAAGGTCAATACATGGAATTGAGGGGAATGCATCTGCGTGCCATGTATTTGGTCATACTCATTTCTGTTGGGATGCTATGCTTGATGGTATCAGATCAATATATCTCCTTACCAAATGCATAATATAATTACCCATATAGTTTGTGTGCAACAAAAACAATATAAAATGAACTTTACTTTTTAAGTTAGGCACAAGCTTGAAGACAGGTGTGTGAAATGAACTAAACATATTAAATTCAGCTTGTTAAATTGCTCTTCAAACTCAACCACTGACTATATGAACAAATCCTGAATACAAATTTGATTTCGTTATATGGATAAACAAAATTTGAAACATTTCTAAACTCAGTCTTTATATTCATGATCAACTTACTTATTGCATGAATAGGATCCTGTTTGAAATTGGTTCTAGTATAACCTGCATGTTTCTACCATACAGGTGAATAACTATGATTTGGTGGGCTATTTAAGCCTTATGTTGGATTCCTCTTCTCTAGTTTTGAGTATTAGGATTTGACTGCTTTACATGTTGAGAGATGTTTGCTTGTGAATGGTCGTTGGAATCAGACCAAGTTAATTAGAGTATTAGAGCATAGCCTTTTGGACTCAAATGTGGTTAGCTCCATTGAATGACATGCCATATCATGTAGTACGGACTTGCTGGTTTTGCATAGAAGGTGCAATTGATGTAGAAAGTAACCATGAGATATTGAAGAGCTAATGTATGTCTTTTGGAGTGGGATTATGATCTTTTGACATTTTTACCCAGGCATGTTTCATGCAGTCTTCATCTTTTCTTTTCTTCATTGTTTTTCTTTGATGAATCAAATTCCCATTCATTCATCCAGGGATATCCAATTCCCATTAGCGAAGTATGTTTTTAACTGAAAGCTATGGGATTGTTGATTATTAAAAATGATTTTATGCGCCCATACCACCATGTCTCTCAACTACAAGATACTCTCTCCGTCTCAATGTATGAGTTGTTTAAGATGATTGTTTTGTGTTGAAAATATAAATTAACTTGAATATTTTAAGGATTACCCTTATTTATATTATAGACAATAATTATTTTCACAAAATTGATTTTGAAATAAAAGGTAGTCTGATCAAATTAATCTTGGTTTAGATGAATTAATTGTTTTCTTAACTCCAAAAACTTTTGATGACTTCAATTTTGGGACAAAAAGAAGATAAACCTAAAAATGATGTGGTTAAGTTAATTTTGTGCCTCAAACAAATTGTAGTGATGTTCTTCTTAATAAATTCATCCGGTTTGTAGAGTGCCCGTTGCTATTAACTGCTAGTGTTGTTGGCGCCCTGTAGATTTCTTATGTTGTTGTCATTATAATATGAAGTGGCCTTGTCTTCAGCCAGATAGGACTGTAAAGTCACTTAGAACAACTGAAGAAACCAGTTGCCATCACTTCTAAAATGGTCTGGTAATTGCAGATGTTGTTTTTGAAGCATGGATGTGTCTCCGTGAACCTTAAAAACTCAAAATCTTATTTGTGTGATGCAGATACGTACAAGCACCATTAGCTTACCCTAGAGAAAGAAAGAGGAGGATGAATGGGGGTGCAACTTGGCTTCCGTTTTGTATATATTCCGATCGGAAATTCGCTGAAAGACTCTCACCTTGTTATTGGTCTGATTACTATGCGACCAACCCAAGAGCTCCCCATAACACTGAACTTGCTCCCTGGGTTGCCAGACTCTATAACCGATGATAGAGTGCACTTACGTATTTAGATACAATACAAATCAATTTTTTCTATTTATGTTATCAAATTATGTTACTTGCACAGCTACCTTATATCAGCCATGTGTAATGGAAGGCCCAAAGGCCACAATTTTATTGCTGACATTATCAGTATGGGATAAAATACAGTAAAACAGAGTCAGACGGACATTTTATTTACTACCATATCCATGATCAAAGCGGCATTTGACAAGACGAGAAACAGAAGAAAGGTAGAAGATAGCAGAAACACAAGACAAGTGTAGAAAGAAACAACTAAAGAAAAGATAATCGTTTGTCTAAACGGAATTAATTAACTTGTAACCAAAGGATTTAATAGTCTTCAGGAGCCAGAGGCTGATGAGTATGATGTAGCGGGGGCTCTGTTGGGATGATCATGTACTCGTATATGAGACCAGCCAAGGCTCCTCCAATGAAAGGACCAACCCAGTAAATCCAGTGGTTACTCCATCTCCATCCAACCAGTGCAGGCCCAAATGCTCTTGCTGGATTCATTGCCGCACCATCAAATGGACCACCGACTAAAATGTTAGCCCCAACTATTAAGCCGATGGCTAGAGGGGCAATGATTCCTAAACTTCCTCTTTTGGGATCAATTGCTGTTGCATAAACTGTGTAAACCAGTCCAAATGTCATTACAATCTCCATTATAAGGCCATGAACCTCTCCAACTCCTACTGTAACATGAAATCCTTCCGGTCTCTGCACCAAAAATCAGTTATAGTATATTAGAATTCTGAAATGCTGAAAACAGAAAGTTAAATTTGTGTATATTACCATCCCATTAGTGACAAGCCTCAACAAGAGAGAAGCAACAATAGAACCAAGAAGCTGGGCGATCCAGTAATAGAAAGAGCGAACGACCGAAATCCTTCCTCCAACAAGAGCTCCAAGTGTAACAGCTGGATTGACATGGCCACCTGATATGTTGATGCTAGCTGCTACAGAAGCAAACAGTGCCAATGCATGCGCAAGTGCAATCATCACTAGTCCTGAAGCCGGTGGACCTGTTTCCCTATATAATTTGTCTGCACAACACAAAGGAGTTTTCTATAGCTTGCAAGAAAAATATGGAATGGATTAGCCTATATTAGATACAAACCGAGAGCAAGGACGGATCCTTCGCCAGCGAAGACAAAGATGAGAGTGGAGACAAATTCAGCTAATGTAGCTCTGATAGAGTCTGGATGGGTGGCCTCTTCTGTCCTCCCAAATACATATCTTCGAGGAGGCATGGTGTGCTTGAACTAGTGGCTACGTATACGCACTTGCCCTCTTCTTCTTCTTCTTCTTCTTCTTCTTCTTCTTCAGTATCTGCTGATTAACTTAGCTAACCGCTGCAAGTGAGCCTCCTGTGAGGATTTCTAAGTTGCTGAGAGCTTAGCTTCTTTTAGCTAAAGAAAACAAAGAAAGAGAGGAGAGAAAGAGAAATGGGATTCTTGCATGGATGAGAAGTGTAGGCTTTAGAGCTTAAATTAGCCAAAGAGGAGTTGGAGCGTTGTGGACACTTGGGAGATGCTAATGCATTAAGCTTGACACGTATTACAATAGCTTTGCTTTTCCTTCCAACTGGATCTCTTTCTATTTTTTTCTTATCCCTTCCTTACAAAGTACTTTTCTGATAAGATTGAAATTCAACGTTCAACCTAATCTGATTTAGGAATTGTATGATATTCTGGATTATTATTACTATTTTTTATTCAAATTAAACTAATAATTAAAATTGCAAACATAAACTAAAGGAACATGTTTAGCACTTCATTATTCTGTCACATTATGTATATAAATGTATCATGTTATGCATGTATGTATGTATGCATCAGCATGGTATAACATTAACTGAGATTTGTTGATCAAGAACATTGTATCATTGATCTGCTACTGAATATGACAGAAAGAAGCCTATGGTGATATACAATTAATAGAGGTCTGAATTTTTCTTTTTTATATTAACCACTGGTAATTCTGAACTGAAACAAAATCATACTTGAACGGATCGACTAATTAAGGGTTCAAGTTCTTCCGTGAATACAGATAAAATCATTAATTAAAGACTTGATTTAACAGTCACGTTATTGATTCTGTGAATTTTTATGCTCAATCTCCTGTATCCTTGTTAATACTTCAATGATTTTTGGCCGCTTCTCTGGTGTCTCATCAGTACACTGGAGAGCAATCTCTGTAAGTCTCAACATATCATCATGGCCTTCTCTGGATGCCAAGATCTCTACATCTAATATATCAGTAGACCAATCATTGTTAACTACCGTTTTAACCCAATCAGAAAGATCATCAGCTTTATCCTCATCAGTTTCTGATGATGAAATCCCGCCCGGAATCCTTCCAGTAATTATCTCTAATAGTATAATGCCAAAGCAGTAAACATCGGTTTTATGTGACAGCTTTTTCCCTTGACAGAACTCCGGCGACCTGCCAATTGTCAGCTTTTGAGATAATTCCCGACTTGGCAGTAATGGCAAGAAGCCGTAGTTTGTTAGCTTGGAACGGTAAATTTGGCCATCTTGATGAATTAGCACGTTAGATAATTTGAGGTTTGCATGAGGTGCCTTATGAGAAGGCAAGGACTGGTGAAGGAAAGCCAAAGCCTTTGCTATATCTTTGATTATACACAGTCTTGCTCCCCAATTCAATGGCACTCTTCCACTTCCTCTATTCTCTAATATGTAAGTATATTATAACAGTATGATGAGAGGCTATATATTTTTCAGATTTTTTAAGAAAAAGGAAGAAAAGAAGATTGAACTGACCATGCAATAGCTCAAATAAACTGCCATTAGGTACAAATTCATAGATGATCAGCTTTTCCTCTTTGGAATAGTAAAATGAAACAATCTTAACCAGATTTTCGTGCCTCAGATTTCCTAATAGCTGCATCTGCTGTACGAATTCTTTCTTGCTCAAGCTGGTCATGTTTTTGGTTCTCTTAACAGCAACAGCGATACCTGATTCCAAGTTTGCTTTGTAGGTAGCGCCAAGTTTTCCCTTGCCTAACACTTCTGCTGATGCCCTCAGCAAATCATCCAAGTCAAAGACAGGAACTTCCCTCTCGAAAAATTCTAATTCGACCCTTCTTTCTGGATCCCCTGTGCTTTCAGAATGTGGCAATTTCCTCCCTGTCCATGCTTCCAAGAAATTTCATTTTTCAAGATTTATGAAAACTTTACAATTTTCCATGAATTCTATACTTAACCATTAAATTTCAGTAATAAATGAATTGAATTTGATGTCCATCTTCCAAAATAATGTTTACTTCAAATCATGTAAATAAAAAAACGTAATACCTGCTGCTGCTGGCGCTGCCTGTGGTTCTTTTGCTGTTTCTTTTTCACGCACCTTCTTGTAACCAGAAAACAAAACAAACACAACCAATAGAAGAAGTGAAGCTGCAGCTGCCGCAATTAAAACAACGATCCAAATTTCAAGTTTCACTTTCTTGTGCTTTGGCGGTGTTATGGGAGAGGCAGAGGCAGAGGGTGGAGCTGTGCACGAGTCTGGCAATGGAAAGCCACAAAGATCCGAGTTATGATCGTAGGAGCTCGTAGAGAACTTTCTAAGAACGTCTGTTGGAGGAATAGGGCCTTGAAGATGATTATAAGAAACATTGAAATCTATCAATGTATGCTGATCAAAAGGAGGAATTTGGCCTACTAAATAGTTCTGTTGAAGCTCCAAGTGTTTGAGATTTGGCAGTTCAATATATTCAGAAGGAATTGAACTAGTGAAACGGTTGTATGAAAGGAAAACGGATTCTAAGTGAACAAGATTTGTAAGATTTGGAAGCTGTCCAGAGACATCATTGTTTCTGAAGCTGAGTTTGGTCAAAAGAGAAATGTCATAGAAAAAAGTTGGCGGAAGAGAACCGGTAAGATGGATACCTTCAAGGACTAAGTGAATTACATGCCAATCCGAACACACAATACCAAACCATCTGCTGACATTTGCGTCACAAGGTGGTCCGGTCCAGTTTTTATGCAAATCAGAAGAGGAATTCATAGAATCCCTTAGCTGTAACAGTGCATCGTGTTCTTGAGGCTGATACTCAGCCAAGGTTGACGATGGAAAATGAAGTGCAAAGAATAATATGTTCAGAATTATTAAGTTCATGAGTAAGAAGAGAGAAAGAACAGAGAGATTAGAGGAATGTGTTAGTGGTTGAAAAGAGATAATATGGCTTTGCTGTTAGGATTAGAGGATTTTGACGAAGTAAGCAAGGAAAGCTTAAAAAGATTCGCAGTGCCAGTGAATGGGAAGGTTAGGAAGAAATGCGGAGACCACAGAGAATTTTTATGCTGTGTGACAGCTTTCGATTTATTGAATATTAATTACGTTAATCACACATCAATTATTTTTCTCATTGACTGCTGGGCTGATCATGAAGGGAAATGGGATTTAATATATAAATATTTTTATTAGGAAGGATTATCAAAACAACATTAGAAAAAACACAGCAATTTCACCTAATTAATATTGATTTTACTTCTCAAAAGGATAATTCTTTTATTTTAACTATTAATATTAAAAATAATTCTTTCACAAATAGCAAAGCTCAAGAGTATATTTGGGCTATTTGCAAAACATAGTTTAATTATTGGGCCAGACGAACGTTTAAGCCTTATTCGACAGAAGCAAATCCAAGCGGAATTCTTTTTGGTCTTCCGCTTCGTCCAACATCAGTCACCACAACTCAGCGACGTCTCTCGATTCTTCTTTTCTATTCGTAGCGGAAAGCCCATGTTTATGCTCTGTACTATATAAACAAATTGTTCCCTCGTACAGTTTTCCCTCCATCTCGGATTTTCGCTCTGGCAACTACAAATCCACGATACTGTAATTTTTTTTTCCTGTAACCCATCGGAACACGTTACAGCTAGCGCCCCTGCGCTCGACCTTTTATCCCGAACAGGCACTGCAGGTTAATCATATTGAACCTCTATCAGTTTCCATATTGCTCTGTGAGTTCAATTTTGCATCACTTTTGTGGGTGTAAATGCATTATATTTGAGAATTGAAGGTTAAATCTACTGTTTGCTTCAATGTTCCATCTCTGTCGGCATAATTTCAAGATGGAATAGGGATTTTGAATTTGTTATTTTAATATATTATGTTTGCAAAAGTCAACTTGAATAGCTATGTAAACTCAAGTGCATCACTAAAATTAATCGGACAAATGCTAGGTAACACAAGTGGAGGATCGCTTCATACTATAATGTGCTTCAATGGATATGTTATTGATATGCAGCGATGCATTTTGGTTTAGAATGAACCCCTGATTTTGAAATCACTGTGTGTCAATTTTCCTATATTTATTTTAGTGTTATTAGGTGATCAAATCTGTCTCCTTTTTATTCAAATAAAACTATATTTCAATTCTAGTTTATGTTATTTGAAGATTCTTTAATCTGAAGCCAGGTAACAACAATGGACCTTGGATTACAATAGATAGTTTATAGAGGTAGGTCATAGACAAATTGCAGCGCCAGCAAATGGTCTCTATCTTCCTGGTTCCTGTAACGTGTATTCTGTGATATGTAGTATGGGAATATCTTGCATTTTTCTTTTCAACGAAGGGTGGTATTTTGTGTGTCTCTGTGTGTGTCTCTCTCTCTCTATATAGAGAGAGAGAGCCCTCATAACCCTATTTTTAAATTACCCCCATATCTTATCTCTCAAATAGGTGTATCAAGATATGCTTGGGATTGAAAAGCCTCTATTAGCTAACTTCATTGAGTAACATGCTCTGCATAATGATGAATCAACGATGTAATACTTGAGGTAGCTCATATAGTAACTTCTTTTGAATTCCGCCATTATTTTTTTACTATCACTCTTTTGACTTATCTATTATTTCTTTTTTGCATTTAATTATCGTCGTTTTTTTTTTTCCTTTTCCTTTCTTTTTGCTTCTTATTCCCTTACCAAAATGTGCTTGGAAGCATATGTTTCTAACATACGTACAGATTAAGGTATTGCTTTGGTTCTACTTTTGTGTTAACATTGTTTATTTGCTATATAGCAAATATAATAATGAATTTCCTTTTGTATAAAAAACAAAACATAATTCCAAAAAAGAATTAATTTTAATATGCTATCTTTTGTTGTTTTCTATATTCCTATAGCAAAAACAATCCCCTTACTTGATTCCCTTGTCCTATATAATTTTATGCATGTAATTCTAATGCATTGAAATAGTAGCTTTTTCTTGTTGGTCCTTTGCTAGCAAAACTTGTGAACCTTGTTTTTATCTCAAGTTGCTTAACTGTGGCTGCACCGCTGTCCTGGCTAATATTTACTTGCTGAAGCAGATAGAAAGCCTGCTTAATTCAAATTTATATTACTATGAAGTGGTTTGATATAGATTTGCATTCTAATGATTATGAATGCGAAGGTATTTTGTTAAGCTGACTAAATGTGATAAATGCAAGCGATAGAATTTAAAGGAACTGAAAAGTTGCAAATTTACTTGAAAAAAGTTCTTCTACTAAGTATACCTATCATTCTTAATATAGATTGGACATTCTAACTTCGACTATGTTAGCTTGAGCCAGTTGTCACTGAAAAGCTGAGAATAGCTTTGCCATTTTGAGATACTCCAAATGTGAAAATTCTTATAGAAAAGTTGTTGTTCTTCAGAACTAATGTTGGAGGTGTAAGATGAAGAATACAAGTACTTGTCTCTCTGATTTTACTTCTTGATTTACTAATCTATTGATGATGGTGCTTTATTGAAAATCTTTTTGATAAACTAAAGAATCTGTGCTCTTAGTTCCTTCGATTGCTGTCTTGTAAACTTACAATTCAATCTCTGTAATTGTTTTTTGTTTATATTTTTGGTTTTGAATCTGTTATCATTTTGGATTAATGATTACTATGTAGCGAACAAGAAAGTTCTAATATTCTTGGTTGCTTGTGCATATCTGCAATATAGGTATCAGAGAAACTAGGATCTTGAAGCATGGCAAAGCATCATCCTGATTAGATTATGTGCCGGAAACAGCCAGGAATTGCCATTGGACGACTTTGTGAGAAATGTGATGGGAAGTGTGTAATGTGCGACTCATATGTTCGTCCTTGCACACTAGTGCGAGTTTGTGATGAGTGCAATTATGGATCTTTCCAGGGTCGATGTGTCATCTCTGGAGGAGTTGGTATTTCTGATGCTTACTACTGCAAAGAGTGCACACAACAGGAGAAAGATAGAGATGGTTGTCCTAAAATAGTCAATTTAGGAAGCGCCAAAACAGATTTGTTCTATGAACGAAAGAAATATGGATTTAAGAACAGATGAGCCGTGAGCAGTGCCTTTCTTGTAGTGTATATGAATTATTATTTAATCTCTGCACTATGACATATTATATCGATTAAAATCTATATTTTTATTTTTCCTAATTTTTTAATTTTTCAAATTCAAGGTTGACAAAAAAGGAAAAAAAAAAAAAAGCTGAAACTGTGAAACAGGAAGATATACTAACAAAATAACACTTATTTTTAGCAAAACGCGTATCTATTGAATTTTTTTTTACTTATTTTTAGTTAGTTCATGGAAAAATTGGATAAATTCTATCAAAAGGACTATATATGGTTAAATTTTTCGAATACAGGGAGTATTAAATTAATTTTTAAAAATAAGGATACAAATGAATATAATATTTATAAATTTAAAATATAATCAAATTTATGTTTGAGATCTAAGTGTTTATTGGGCCAGAAGGCCCACAAATATAATTGGGTACGATCGGCAGGATCCTATTAAATTTGTCCCCCTCTAGACTGTTCTCTTCTCCTTTGTTCCTCCGACTTAATTTTCAGTATCAAGAGAGGCAAGTCAAAACCCTAACCATTCCCGTCGGCGCAGGTTAGTCATTTGATCCCATTATTTCCTTCTAATTCGATGCCCTTACGCAGATTTTCTTGACTTTCTCTTCCTGTCGCCTTTGTAAGTTTTTCTCTTATTAAAGCTATTATTTTCTTCCATGTAGCTTAGTTTATATCCTTATTTTTTTTTTTTTCGCATTTCGGTAAAAGAAAAAGCGATTACATAACCTATTGGGATTAACATTATGGAGTGTAATAACTGGCAAAATCAATTTCATTTTAATAATTGTAGTTAGAACGCACGAAACGTAGTCTATTAGTCATATGCAGGTATTTGGGAGTGTTTGTTTTGAGGTTGTGTGTGTGTGTGTGTGTGTGTGTAAGAATTCTATGATGTTTCAATTGAAGTGCTGGTGAATTTGATGGTTTAAATACTTGATAGGACGACTGGCGTGGTTTTGCGTTTTGAGAATCTCTATAACGTTAGGAATTCGCACCAGGCATATTTTATTTGGTGTCTTTGGTGTATTTCTTTGTGTATTTTTTTTCCTGCTCTCCATCCTGAGAATTTTTTCCTGGCCCTCGACTGTTGTTGAAGTAATTAATAAGGTCTTAAAGTGAAGGATTTGATTCCTTAATGGGATTATTTGTGGGATTATATGTCGCATTACGTTATTGCTTTAGTTCATCTTGTGTTTTAAAACATTTCAATTTTTTATAGGAAATCCTGTTTCTTTTTAGTTATGTAATGCAATAATTTAAAAATAAACTCATAAAAATTTAATTTTCAAAGATCACCTTTAGTGTCAGCAACACATTTGCAATAGCGAAGAATTAGATGAAATCTCAGAAGGTGAGGTAAAAGTTAAACTATTTATAATGAAAGATTCAGTATGATCTTACAATGCTAAAGTGCATTTTTTTCGGTTGGTTTGTCCCCTCCTCTCTCTTTTAAAAATGGGATTTCTCGTCGTCTTCTCTGCTGTAACTGGATTTGTGGGTGTAACATAGCATAGTAGTCAAGCCCATTATCAGAAGCACAAATCATTTTTACGTTAAAGAATATAGTTTCTCTTCACCCTAGGTAAACCATTTAATAACAATCATAATTGGTTTCCTTGTTATGGACAACTTTATCTAAAGTATTTCTATGTTTTGGATTTCATTTTTCTCTTGAGAAATTTATAGAGATGAGACTTCTGTGCAATCCTCAGCAGTGCTTAAACAGCATAAAATTGCTTTAAGTTGATTTTGTTACAGATTTAGATGTGTTTCTTAAAAGGTTCAGAATTTTGCATATTTTGATGGTTTACGTGTTTTTGCTGAATTCTTCTATTTTATGTTGATTCATTGGCACTTCAGTTCCACGACAAATAATATGTTGAGGCTGTGTAATTGGCAATCATTTTGCACGGTCTTGGTCCAAAAAAGAAGGTTCTTGGATGACCCACTTTCCATATGTCTGTCTGTTGGAGTGAATTGGATCATTGCAAATCATTGACCATGGTTGCCTGTCCACTCTGCCTGTTCATTTTTTTCTGTTTGCTCTAAATAGCATGATTGATGCATTCTTGCTATAAAATAAGTGAACTCAAAAGACAATGCCATATTGTGAGAATTCTTGTTGTAAAATATTTACGACAAACTTTGGACAGTAGGAGCCAGTCCATAGGCTTATAGTTATGTAAAATCTTGAACAGACTTTGGACAGTTATTTTGGAGACATGATTAGATAAGAGTCCAGTCTTGATTCTGTAGATGTTCAGTTTGAACACTTGATTTTCTTGTTTGCTTGATCTTTTCATTGGGAGATTTATTCATTTCCGAATTAATTGATTAAAATTCTTCCAATTAATATGTGAAAAGCTGCAGAAGCTGGCTTTTGCCTTGCAAAAACACTATTTAGTCTTCAACTATGTATATTTTTTTTTAATAGCTACTGCTTTTATCTGATTAGTAGACAACAATTGAATGAGATAAAAAGAACTGATATTTTGGTTGTATGGTCAGATTTGCAGGTTATAGGCAACAGTAGAAACTAGGACCTTGAAGCATGGCCAAGCATCATCCTGATTTAATTATGTGCCGGAAGCAGCCGGGAATTGCCATTGGGCGACTCTGTGAGAAAGATGATGGGAAATGTGTGATATGTGATTCTTATGTGCGTCCTTGCACTCTTGTGCGAATTTGTGATGAGTGCAACTATGGATCCTTCCAGGGGCGATGTGTTATCTGTGGAGGAGTTGGTATCTCAGATGCCTACTATTGCAAAGAATGCACACAACAGGAGAAAGATAGGGATGGGTGTCCAAAAATTGTTAATTTGGGGAGTGCCAAAACAGATCTGTTCTATGAACGCAAGAAATATGGTTTTAAGAAAAGATGATAAGGTAAGTTGTGGGTCACTACTGTTGTGTTTTATGTCTTGTGTCTTACCCATTGCTACTGTACTTTGAAAAATCCAATCTAAAACGGATCTAAACAGTGTTATGTTTAGTTGTTACCTAATGGATGATGGTATTAGTTTGCATGAAAGGTTGCGTTTGCTCATAACATTGTAGACTGGATGAACTATATTGGAGCCATATATATGTAAACTCAATATTAAATAGTTGCCAATAATTTGATGGATGGATCTTTGTACTTGGAATTCCAGCACTTGCTGTTTTTTATCATCTGAAGTTTCTAGCTATAGATTTCAGGAGGTTGTTGAGAGTTGGTTACTTGTTGGATATAGTTTTGGTCTAAACTAAGATGGATGTTGACTGTATTAGAAGGCGCGCCTTCTTTTTTTAACGTGTTTGTGATGAAGAATATTTTATTTTGGATATATCTCCTCATTGTTAGCAAGAGACCTATATGAATCATGAAATTTTCATCGAGCAGTGGGAAGACCATAATGTGACGGACAGAGACAGGGACCGGTATCTAACAGAATGTTTATTGCATTGATTGGTGGAAAAAGATTTTTATTTTTATTTTTTAGTGTAAATAGGGGTTGAAGCATTGTTGATGTGATGTTTGGTCTTCCATTTGAGATTTTTCTATTATTTATTTATGACTGACATGTTTAAATTCATTCCTATACATAAAACTTTTCTCCTCCGTCCTCAGTCCAAGAAAAACTCTGTCAACCACCGCCATCCTTCTTCCTTCCTCTGTTCAAGACGCGCTCTCTCTATCAACCACCACCATCATAGATTTATTTATAAATTCCTAAACCCAAAGTCAAATTAGAGACTTGCATAGCTCCACATGGAAAGAAATTAGAGTGACGGAGGAGAGGAGGCAGATGCAGCGCGATTTATAAAATTTAGCTACTTACTATGTTTTTCTTTTCTTTTCTTTTTAAGATGCTCACCTCTAAAATTTAAAGGTTTAATATATTGTTCCATCTTCATCTTTAAGTTTTATTGCACTCATTCTCATTTAACCTTTATACTAATTTTACTGTAAATTTTAACATTTTATTGCAATTTCATTCAAATTTGGTTTTTATACTAATTTCATGTTGAATTTTGATATTTTATTACAATAACACTCTAAATTATAATTTGAACTTAAATTGTGAATAAAATATAAATTTATTCTTGATCTTGAGTTTGAATTAACTTAATACATTTATATAAGTAAAGGAATTTAGATAATTATTTTTATATTTTTTTCTTTAATTGATAATAAATAATATTTAAAAATTAATTTTTTATACATTAATGCTTCAACAAAAATAGAACATAATTATTTTTTATATTTCATTTTGATAAAAAATGTTACAATTTCTAATAATAGTTTAGAGTGAAATAAATTGATAGTTGCTTTGTTTTAAATTTTATAATTATTTTAAAATTTATATTAAAATCAAACCATAATCATAATTATATTCTAATTTTTAATTATTACTTTATCATTAATAAAAGAAAGAATTTAAAAAAATTAAAAATAATAATAGAGATTGTCTTTACTATTAATCTAAACTCTCTCATTCATACAAATCTATTAAATTAATCTAAGCCTAAGGTTAAGAGTGAATTTATTTTTTTATTTTTTTCTATAATTTAAATCTTAATTATAATTTATAATGCTATTATAACACAATGTCAAAGTCATGTGAAGTTGATATAAATGTCAAATTAAAGTAAAATTATAATAAAAAATTAAAATTTACAGTGAAATTGATATAAAAATTAAATTAAAAAACTTAAAATTAAATATAAATTAATATATTAAGCCAATTTTAAATATTGTCCGTGTATTGGCAGGAAAGGGGCCATCTATCATTGTCCTATTCTTTCTTTTTTTTTTTTTTTTAACTTGAAAATTATAAAACTGCATTTAATGAGTATTTTAACTTAAAGTTATTTTATTGGAATAATTTATTTAGTAGTTGAAGTTAGTGAAATTAGTTTGATTAAATATTTATTAAATTATTTAAAAATGTGAATTATTATCCTAAAAGCTAAAAAGGTCAAAATTTGAGTATAATTAACATATTAGGATAATAATGCAAAATTTGAGATAGGTAGCACAATTTTTTTTGTGTATGTAGAGGTCAAAGTGATGTTGATGTGATGTTTGGTCTTCCATTTGACATTGCTCTATTATATTTGTTTATCCCTAAGGTATAGGTGACATCCCTACACTAGGGATGTCCATATGTATTTTAACCATAGTTTTTTTGAAAATTGATAGTTAATTTGGTTTAATTTGTAAAATCATCTATATTGGTTTGATTCTGATTTAAAAGTCAAAATCTTATTCAAATTGAACTTAATCATATCTTCAACTTTACAATTTTCGTAATTTCACCACACTTTTATCAATTTTAACCAATTTTTAGTTTTTTTATAATAACACTCTAAATTACTATTAAGAGTTATCATCTTTTTTTAAGATATTACCTTAAAAGGTTGAAATGAATTTATATATATATAGAGTAACTTTCTTAATTCATTTAGGTAATAGGAGGAAAAATATGAGCAAATTCAATTTTTTCTCTTTTCAAATCCTTAAATTGAATCAAATCGATTTAAATTGCGTCTTAAAAATATTTGATTTGATTTTAATATTTTTCAATCCTT
This sequence comes from Jatropha podagrica, assembly GCA_947857235.1. Classification (NCBI taxonomy): domain Eukaryota; kingdom Viridiplantae; phylum Streptophyta; class Magnoliopsida; order Malpighiales; family Euphorbiaceae; genus Jatropha; species Jatropha podagrica. The sequence goes on along the minus strand of CANUEP010056020.1, from coordinate 67,784 downwards.
CACTTTAAATTTGATTTGATTATTATTTCAAGTCCAACCAAACCACCGAGCAGAAACAACTCTGGAGAGGAGAGTTACGGCATTTGAACAAATACGCTTGTAAAAGGGTAAAAGTTGACTCAAAAGAGACGTGTAAAGGTATTAAATGGCTTGCACGATGTGTACAAGTCAACTGTCACGCTGCAAAATAGCTATCTTCCACGTGGAACTGGAGCAAAATTCGGTGCCCTGACCGGCCTATAAATACTAAATAGGATGGTGAACTGAAAGACTAAATGGTTTTCGTTTTCTATTTTCATTTTCAACGCGTCATCATCATCAATTCCAGATAAAGAAATGGGTCGCAGAGTTGGGATTTATTTGTATCTTCTTATCTTGCTTCTTGTGTTTGCTGCTGTGATATGTTCCGCTCATAACACCATTCTCGTCTCAGTCTCAGGTATGGATCTTTGCGTTTGTTCTGGAAACTTTCACTTCAAAACACATTCTATACATGTTGTATATTCAACTGATTAACCAGGATAATCATATACACATGCTAATTAGATTTGATTTGGAATTCAACCAATGCTGGAATGTGTTACTGACTGTTGTTCACACAAAATTGTTGTAAGCTTCAAGATGTTTCTCCGTATCTGCTCTATAAAACAATCGGTGATATTAGCATTTTTAGATGTTACATAAATATGCGTAGAGCAGGCAAATGCATTGTATAGTGTGTGTAATAATAGGCCCAGACACAGATACAAATTACTAATCTATTATCTTATGTTACAATATCAAGACTCATTTTTAGAAATCAGAGACAATTGGTAAAAGAACTCAATTATATGTTTTCTTTGCATGCATATATTAATATCATCATAAGCTATTTACTTATGCTGTTTTCAGTATCAAAATAGAAAGCCATGAACTTTTAAGAAGTGTAGGAAAATAATAAAATGGTGTGAACCCTTGCAGGAAGATCTCTGAAGATGTCGCTTGACGACTACTGTGGGCCAAGGGCAAATAGCGGGCACGATCCAGCCGGGTAGCCCTCAATTGAGAGTAAGTAAGAAGGTGGCAACCGTGCTTGGGACATTTCATGTCATATATCGTTGCTTACCAATTATGTGTGACATATATATAATAATAATAATAATAATAATAATGTTAATTTCATCTTTATCCATATAAATCCTTTTATCTAATAATGTGATTATCAGTCAATTAATTAATATATAATTATAAGTAAAATATGCCTTTATTATGTGTTTTACACGAATGAATTAAAAGAATTATTTAATATTAATAAATAACAATAAAATTATTTGCTTATAGTTATGTGTTTTATCATAACCACACTTCTTAGATATAACCATGGTTCGGTTTTAAATTGAAATTAAATTGAAATTGAACTAGTTAAAATCAAAATTAAACCGTGGTCAAAGTGTTAAGGTTCTAAACCATAACCGAAATCAGTGGTTTAAGATTCAGTTGCGGTTCTTTATATTTGAAAATTAAGACTGTTAAAAAAAATATCACACTTCACACATGATTTTTAATTATTAAATTAAATTTATTTTTTATCATTAAATACAGTAATTTTATCGTCATCTTAAAATTTATTAATATAAATGTAACTTATAAATTATAAGTTGGAAAGGAGAAAAAAAATTATTCCTCATTTAAGTATTTTTAATTCAAAATCTTATATAATATGGGCATAGATACATCATGAAGGAAAACGAAAACATTAGTTGAAATCAGACTTTGAGATTTTAAAACTATCTAAAAATGTTCAATTTTAATTTTAATTTTACCTTTTTAAAATTGAAACTACCGGTTGTAAGATCGAAATCCACGGCTATGAAACCGCAGTCATGCCTGTTTGCAGTGAAATGATCAAGATTCAAGAGCTGGATGAATGAATAAAGGGAATAAGCCTATACCATTCAAAATAGGCTTGGGTAAATAGCCCCAAATCTATGGATGAAGCCCAGCTCATAAAATTTGCAATAAAATGGATTCAGAATCTTGCCAGAGCAGTCAAACAACTGTCACGTTAATTCACTGCCGCGCTGACTCATCACAGGACCCCGTCAAAATTGGAATCCTGGCCCAAAATTTATACTTCTACTTCCACAGAAGACAACAGCTACAGCTCTGCTTTGTGTATGGATATGGTGGACTGTCGATAGATAGATCTTTAGTCGTCTTCCATATTTAGAATTGGATAAAACAACCATGGCTTGGTTTGGAAGCTTAATTCGAAACTCATCTTTCAAATCATTATCATCATTTTCATCCATCACGACCAAACCAACAAACCCCTACTTTTTATTGGCTTCCTTCTCCCATTTCACCACCGATGCCACTCATCACAACCAGCAATCGCCTTTGCAGACGCAGCATGCGGGCCTAAAGCCCACCAAGTCCACCGAGAAGCCGAGGGTGGTGGTATTAGGATCTGGGTGGGCTGGCTGCCGCCTCATGAAAGGCATAGACACCAAGTTGTACGATGTCGTCTGCGTGTCCCCCCGCAATCACATGGTGTTCACTCCTTTACTGGCTTCTACTTGCGTTGGCACCCTCGAGTTCAGGTCCGTGGCCGAGCCAATAGCGCGCATCCAGCCCGCAATTTCTAAGGAGCCTGGCTCCTATTACTTTCTGGCCAACTGCACTGGTCTTGACACGCGTAACCATGTGGTAATTGTCTTTTTAATTTGGTGCTGTCCTTTTTTTCTGTTTCCTTTTCTTGTTCTTAGTGTTTTTTTAAAGGTTATATGGCATATATGGATTGAGTTGGTCGGGATTTATTCGTTAGTCACTATTCCGATATTTATTTGTTGGTGTTCAGAAAGCTTTACCTTTTCCCTTCTTTAAAATGATTTTTCCTACTTGCCATCCATATTCTGTCATGTTAATCCGAGACTCTTGAGATTTTGAATATTGCATTGCATGGTTGATTACTCATAAGAAATTTGGATTTAACTGATTGAAGGTGCATTGCGAGACTGTTACTGATGGATTAAACACCAAGGATCCGTGGAAGTTTGATGTTTCATATGACAAGTTGGTAATTGCATTGGGAGCAGAGGCCTCGACATTTGGGATCCAAGGTGTCAAAGAACATGCAATCTTTCTTAGAGAAGTTCACCATGCTCAGGAAATTCGGAGAAAGTTACTACTAAACCTGATGCTCTCTGATGTGCCCGGTATGCAACTGCCTTTTTTATTTGTGCAATACGTTCACGGTGTATTGCTTGCAGTAATATTTTACTCTGGGGGATATGAGATGCAGGTGTTTCAGAAGATGAGAAGAGAAGATTGTTACACTGTGTTGTTGTAGGAGGTGGTCCAACAGGAGTTGAATTCAGTGGTGAACTTAGTGATTTTATCATGAGAGACGTTCATCAGAGATACGCCCATGTGAAAGATTACATCCATGTTACATTAATTGAGGTTTGTGGATTAAGAATTTTAAGATATGAGGTTTCTCTTTATGTTATACCTGTCAATATTTTGGGTGGAAAATGTCATATGATTCCAATTAGCACACAATTGGAATTTTCTTTTTCTCAATTCCCATTTCTGAGCTGTCAAAATTATATCACAGCACTAACCAAATTGTGCTTATATTCACAGGCAAATGAGATATTATCATCCTTTGATGATCGATTACGGCGCTATGCTACTAAGCAATTGACCAAGGTTAGAGATGTTTAATTGATGCAAAAGTTGCCTATTGGCTTAAGAAAACTGATCATGATATAAATGTTAGTTCTATACTTAATGGAAAAAAAAAATCAATTCATTTATGTCAAAAGGTTAGGAACTTCTGTTACAATGTATATAGTTTCTATTTTTTATTAAGGTTTGAGCAAGGCTGTGTTAATATTGAAGCATTAGGGAATGCATCCATTGTAGACATGGAGCATATATTTTCAAAGTCTCCTCTACAAAGATTAATATAAAGAAAGATAACAGCTCTTAATTGTTGATTGTTGGAATTTTGAAACCCACTGGCTTGTCAAATTACGAAGTAGTTTTTCTTATTTCCTTTTTCCTTCAGTCAGGAGTTTGCCTTGTTCGTGGAATTGTCAAAGATGTTAAACCTCATAAGCTGATTCTTAATGATGGCTCGGAGGTTCCATATGGTCTATTAGTGTGGTCCACTGGTGTTGGCCCCTCACCTCTTGTAAAAGCTCTGGACCTTCCTAAATCTCCTGGTGGAAGGTAAGTTATTCACTCCTCATGATGCATTAAATGCTTTTTTTTTTTCGAAGTTTTATTTTATTCCTTCTATCTGAAATTTCGAACTAATGGAAGCATAATTGTAACATCTCGTACGGAAAGGTGCATACTTTTCGGAATACTTGCAATGTAAGTATCTTAGAAAGTCGTAAGTTTTCAATTGTTTATGTGATTTTATCACATGGAGAAAACAAGTTGCCTTCATATTTCAAATGACAATCATCAAAGAATTAATTATGTCTAATCATTGGGGTTTCGAGAATCTATATTCTAGTTAGATTTTTCATTTTAAGGTTTTTCTGTTGGTTTGCCTCCTATCTGTATAACTTTTATCACCATGTATCTCATTTGCTCTTATTTAAATATTGAAATGTGATGGCCGCCAATTTTAACTCAGATGGCTGGCTTTCTCTATTTATTTGTACATGATTGATAGTGTTTTACCGAAGTCAAAGAATATTGAGAATCGCGTTCCCCCAACCCTCCTCTCCCGTTTCCAAAATTCTTTTCTACTTTTCCTTTCTTTTTTTTTTTTCCCCGAAGGGTATTGCTTTTTGGTCTAATTCACATTATTATCTCTCATTCTGTTTACAGAGCCAATACTCATGCTTCATGCATGTTTGAAGAGTGTTGAATAGTCTAATATTGCCATGTAATCGCAGGATTGGTGTTGATGAGTGGCTACGAGTCCCTTCTGTGCAGGATGTATTTGCTGTTGGCGACTGCAGTGGGTTTCTTGAAAGTACTGGTAAAACAGTCCTTCCAGCTTTGGCTCAGGTGAAGCATTATCAATCTGAACTGTTTACATGCTATTTTAACTAATTGTTGGCAGCTAAACTTTGGAAAACTCATTTCAATTAAGCAGTTGTATTAACTATTAAGTGTTCACCCTTTTCTCTCGATGAAAATTTTGTTCAAAATAACATTCAAATTGCAGGAGGGAGAATAACTTTTTGCCAGTCTTCATAAAATTTGGCATGTTTCCCTTTTGAATGATCTGAAACAGGTTGCAGAACGGCAAGGAAAATATCTTTCAGGTCTATTGAACAAAATTGGCAGAGCTGGTGGAGGGCATGCAGATAGTGCTAAAGATATTGAATTGGGGGATCCATTCGTTTACAAACATATGGGAAGCATGGCAACTATTGGTAGCTATAAGGCTCTTGTTGATCTTAGACAAAGCAAAGTAAGTATATCCATTCATTTCCAGGTTGTTGGGCTCAATTTATGAAGAGATATTAGGAGACTTATGTATGGTGTATTTTCCACAGGAGGCCAAGGGGATATCTCTAGCAGGATTTATCAGTTGGTTTGTTTGGCGCTCTGCATATCTAACACGAGTTATAAGCTGGAGGAATAGATTCTACGTGGCCATTAATTGGGCTACAACCTTTGTATTTGGTCGTGATATTAGCAGAATATAGCTCTGAAAAGAGGTTAGCCTCTAAAATTCTGATAGTTGGAAAATTGCTTTATTTTCACATCTTAATGCTTGATAACAGGTCTAAAGCGTGCAATCTGATTGCAGTTGTCTGAGCACGTCTGAATGCCATTGGTTTGTGAAGGAAGATATCAAATAAGTAAAAGGATTTCCTCAGGCAGGCTTAGACTCAAAATTACATAGTTAAGCATGTTTCTTATGACAAATTTGCATTTGTTATGTCTTCATACAATAGCCGTCAATTTGTTTGTAAGATCCTTTCCCAGTTGCCTGTAATGTTTCCGATTGGATTTATGGTCTTCTTTCTTCCTGTGCAGCGCATTAAATCACTAACGGTAACTCCTAACATTTATTTCTCAGCTTTGAAGCATCAAGTTAGACACTCAAAAAAAGATGATAACAAATTTTTTATGCAAAATGAGCTCGAGGATTGTAAAAGCTATACTCTATATTTACTTGCCTGATCATATTTTTTACTTAGTTTATTGCTTTCATAAAATCCAACAGCATAATGTAATAAAACCATCTCATGGGTTTTTTATTCCAAATCCAATACGTATAATATGAAAGTAATTAGCTTTATAGCTGAAAGTCTGATTTCGAGCTCTCAAAATTAGCTCATACGAGTGATAACTGCATGCAAGTTCAGCAACACTGCGTTCTGGCGTCCTACTGATATTTACATTACAGCAACCCAACAAGCAACTGCCATAACCAATGTCTCAAGCCTTCATACATGGGCAGTAAACTACATCAACATGTTCGCTATTCCAGAATCATACAGCCTTTTACCAACTAGATCTTTTAATTCAATCTCTCCAGGAAATCTCCCCTCCTTGAGTTTAGAGAAAACCTGCAATACAGAAAATGGATGCACCAAACACGTCAATATGCTGTAGTACAAATAATTTGATACACTAGTTTCAGCAACTGTTCTCTAAGGATCTAAGGAATAGGAGGGTTCTAGTTTGAGCACTTCCATCATAGAAGTTTTCACTAATTCTAGTTTGAGCATTTCCATCGTATAAGTTTTCACTAATTTAATGAATGTTATTGAAAAATGAAATTGACCCAGTTATTCCCACCCGTTTAACCCCTAGTGAACCAAAAATAAATAAAAAGCTCTCAACAAGACACAAATCAAGATTCATGTGTGTCAAAGCATCAAGGAATTAATTGTGAACACCAATTCCAACAGGAATTGAGATGATTAAGTGGAAAATGTTCAAACAAACACTAAACAGATGAATGCCATGGTAGAGGTTGCTAACCAATTCATCGTTGCAGTAAACTTCAAAAGCACCAGAGCCTTGAAGAAAGGATTGCAGTGCATTGCCAAGAAGCCAAGTGGATGCCATTGTCCCAAATTTGTTTGCACGTAAAGAATAATACCAAGGTGGTAGTGTCATAATCCCCAGCATTGGAAAAATCTGTTCACCAGCCATCACGATTCCTATAACTCCTATCTGAACAACTGGAACCAACTTGGCCAACAGACGCTTAGGTAGGGGTGCGGGATAGTTTGCCAACATAACATGAATTCCAGGAAACTGGGTTTCCAACATCTTTTTCATAGTTACCGCTGTTCCCCTACAGAGTATAAGAGAATAACGAGTCAATGCTGATTTTTCGTCCATTTATATATCACAAGCATAACAAAGCAAGAGCTGGAAGGATTTCGTGCATTCTGCCCCCAAATATAGTAAGGATTACCGCAAGTAACAGCTCAATGAGGTGAATAATGTATGCAGGCACGAATAAAAAACAAAACTAAAGAACAGCAAATTTTCACAAATTAGAACATTGCTAAATATCCAACAATCACAATCACAAAACAAATTATGATAAACAAAGGTTTTTCCTTTCTTTTTCAAATACCCTACTGATTACTTATCAATGATACCTACATAAAGACATAAGCAACGTCTTAAAGTAGAATTTGCAAAGCATTTACAGCAATTCGCTAAGCATTTACAGAAATCCAAAATTGCAGAGGGAAAATTATTGTAACTTATGAGAGGAAAGAAAAAGTTCGTAGAAGGCACCTGTAAGAGCACGATGAACAAAAGTCAATCTTGACCGTATTGCCGACACCAATACCACCAGTAACTTGTTCCTGCATTGCAGATATAAAAAATTAAAGCAAACGAGCTTTTACTTCATATTTGACTTCTAAAATTGAAAAAACATAACTTTTACCTGCGGAGGAACACCTAGGATTTCAGGGGTAACCGGTGGTGGCGAAATTATGTGGTGCTTAGGTTGGTGATGGTGGTGATGGCGGTGATGGTGGTGAGGAGGCGGCGGTTTAGGAGGGGGTGGAGTAAATAGGTTAACAAGGTCGGCGCAAAAGAGGAAAAGCGGTAATACAAGCAACAGAAGCTCTGCCCGATCCATTGTCCCCGACACAAACGCAGAAGTGAAACTCTGGAAGGTGTGTCTGCTCCGAATTAAATTGATGAGCAATTGATAAGGAATGGAAGCTGGTCAGGTCAAGACTATAGTCAGCATCTCCTGTTTGGCTGCTTAGACTTTGATACTCGCTGCTTGGATTCAGCTGCCCTTATTCGGGTGAGCCAGAACCTAACATTATCTTTCAGGGGCATAAAACAAAGCCATTAAATTAAATATTATAAGGAGCTAAATGCCAATTATTAATAAATTTATTTTCGAGTTGAGGAGAGTTTCATAGTTTGATTTGGATCAATTTGAAATTTTTTTTCCGACACTAATAAATCTATAACCACGGTTAATAAAAAATTTAAGCAAAACGAAATTGTATAAAAAATATTTAAATTAATTAAATTTTTGAATATGATTTGATTCAATTTTAAAGTTTAAATAAATTATTTCATATATAACATTTTGTTCAGATTGAACCGTTTTGACCATAAATATAAAACATAAATTAAACAAATAATTTAGTTTCTAAGTTTTACATGTCAAATCGAATCCCTAATTAATTTTTCTAAATTGATTTTTTGACATGAGTCGAGCATTTTGGGTGATTTGTGAATAATTATAGTTTGATTAGTTTAATTTATTGATTGAGAGTGGGAATGTGAAAAATGTTGCCTTCAATGTATTTAGGCTAACCTACTAAAAGGGCTTTGACTTATACAAATTGTTGCTGAATCATTTTAAATTAACTTTTATCTCTCTAATACTTCAAAATAAAATATTTTATTAATATCATTCTAAATATAAATTTTACTGAAGTTTTAAATAAAAAATTATTAAGCGTGAATCCCACGCAACTATGTTAGATTAACTTAATTCGAGGTGTTAAAACTCAATCTTTTTGACACAAAATGAATTGTCTCAAAAATTCTCTTTTTCCCCCTTAAAAATCCCTGATCCCTAACATGATAGCTGCTCTCATTTCTCTCCCCACCTTCTTCTCTTTCTTCATCTCTCGCGATAACCCTAGCAAAAGTATAAATCGTCAACAAAATATCGAAGTCGTCCCGGCATTAAAGCCAAGCGCCACTTTGTCATCGTCATGTGCACCGTTTTGATACCTTCAATTAAATTAACCCAATATGATTATGTGAGATCCATATTTAATAGTTTTTTATTTAAAATCATAGCAAAATTTACGTTAAGAGTGATATTAATACAAATTTTTTATTTTGGGATACCAATAAAATTAAGGTCAATTTATAGTGATTTTGCAATAACTCGCATAGATTAGAATTTTTTTAGATTAAACCTTGTATTTATTGATTCTTTGCAATAATTTAATTATTTTATTAACAAGAAATTTAAAAGTTATTTTCGGCATTTTATGTTAATCAATAATTGTTTAATTAAATTAATTTTCATAAGCCTAATAACAATATAAATCTACTATTATTTATTCGAAAAAATATTTTATTGATAACAAAAAAAAAAAATACTTCACAAACATGTAATATTAGAATATCCACCCTTATACACGTAAAGGTATGCTTGAGAAACGGAGAAAGAAAACTCTTAGAGCCTGAATACTGGGAAAATGGGCATTGTTAGATCAAGTATGTGACCGTTTCTACAGCAACAAGGTGGACGTGATTATTCCATCCCTCTCTTTATCAATACAACCACTTGGAAGTTAAAATAGATTGTTGTTTTTGAAGCAATGAACAGCGGAGATTGTAGTGTCAATGGTGGTGTTGGTGAAGGATTTGATTTTGATCCAAGTAATCCACCTCCCTTCAAAATTGCAGAGATCCGAGCTGTCATTCCTAAGCATTGTTGGGTCAAGAATCCATGGAGGTCTTTGAGCTATGTTTTAAGAGATATTATTATAATTTTTGCATTGGCAACAGCTGCGATTTATTGCAATACATGGTGGTTTTGGCCATTCTACTGGGCTGCTCAAGGGACAATGTTCTGGGCTATCTTTGTTCTTGGCCATGATTGGTAAATATTTGTACTTTTGCCTTAGAATTTCGTTTGGTTGTTAATTTCTTGGCATTGAAGAAGTTTTTGGATTTCCAGTGGCCATGGAAGCTTTTCTGATAATTCACTGCTAAATAATGTAGTGGGGCATCTCCTGCATTCTTTCATTCTTGTACCTTACCATGGATGGTGAGCTTCTAGCGACCTTTTTTCACTTTCATCTTTTTCTATTTTTGATATTAACAACCTGAAATTGGTGGAATGAAAAAAATGGATCCATAGCCAACGAGGTTACGTTGTTGTTTATCTATTATATTATTTAGGTTAAGCTTTTAAATTGTGCAGGAGAATCAGCCACAGAACTCACCATCAATATCATGGAAATGTAGAAAAAGATGAATCTTGGGTTCCGGCAAGTTTTTTCTTTTAATTATTTATTATTCACTGCATGGATTATTGTAAGCCTGCAGCAGATTTATAACGACCAGTCTCTATCTCTCTTTCAGTTGCCTGAGAAGATCTATAAGGAATTGGATTTAGGTACTCGGATTATGAGATACACCGTACCTCTCCCCATGTTTGCATACCCTTTTTATCTGGTAATAGTACTTCAAATCATCTTAAATTCATTAAAATAGATTTATTTTTCAAGTTGTCACCATTAAGTCATTAACAAGGCCGGCTTAATTTAGCCATTTCTGCTGGACTGCATTATTTTTAGTGGACAAGAAGTCCAGGCAAAGAAGGTTCACACTTTAATCCTTATAGTGACTTATTTGCCCCACATGAGAGGAAAGATGTCTTAACCTCAACCGTTTGTTGGACAATGATGATTCTTCTTCTCTTCTATTCATCCTCAGTTTTTGGTCATGTCCAAGTGTTGAAGGTCTATGGTGTTCCATATTTGGTTAGTTCAATTTTCCTCTATCTGTTGTATTTACGAATTGATGGCTTATTGTCCGATAGTAATAAAAATGATGTCCTTGTGCAGATTTTTGTCATGTGGCTGGATTTCGTTACATATTTACATCACCATGGATACGAAAAGAAACTTCCCTGGTATCGGAGCAAGGTATTAATTTTATTACCCTCTGTCTCACACAAATAATTAATTAAATTGACCGAATGTACTCAAACCAATTCAAATAGAAATAATCATAATTAAATGATCGTTTAAAGACAGAGATTCTCGCTTGCTTGCGGTTTGATCGTGTAATTACTATCCATAAGATATATTTTGGCAGGAATGGAGTTATTTGAGAGGAGGGCTAACGACAGTTGATCGTGATTATGGATGGATCAATAACATACACCATGACATTGGCACGCATGTGATTCATCATTTGTTTCCTCAAATCCCACACTACCATTTAGTAGAAGCGGTAACGGAACTTGTATACATTTAAAAAAGAGTAATATTTTCAATAATTTATGATCGTAAAAGTTATAAAATTAGCTAAACAACATTCAAGAATTTTCGAAAGAGATGTCAGTCGGACTGTTCTGATGCTTTCATTGGCGGCATTGCAGACAAAGGCAGCTAAACCAGTTCTGGGAAAGTACTATAGAGAGCCAAAGAAATCAGGGCCATTTCCATTTCACTTATTCGGAAATCTAGTAAGAAGCATCAGAGAAGATCATTATGTGAGTGACATTGGAGATATTGTCTACTATCAAACTGATTCTCAGTTGTATAAATTTTCTAAAAGTAAGTTAAACTGATTTATTCTTTCTTTAGAGCGTTTATAGCCATAACAAGAAAAAAACAGCTTACTTTACCAGAGTAATAAAAACTTCTGATCTCATGATTTCTTTTTAGTTCCTAATTGGGTTTTGATTTGTGGGTCGGATGAATATATCATGTTTTTGAGGAAGTTATAATAACTTATATTTGATAGAATAATTATTAAGAATTGATTCGGTCACTCAAACTGATATAATCGGTCACAAATTCATCCAATCTTGTAATTAATTCTTAAGATTTTTGCTCGATATTTATGACCGAATTCTTACTCAGTTACAATACGAAACACACTACAAATATTTATATCACATCCACATACATTACACCAATGGCAATTCCTAAATATTCTTCTTTACTTCTATCAATCAATTTTAATATGGTAGAGCTTGCGCTTGAGTAACCCAAGCAATAAAATTAAGTCAAGTTCACATATTATATTACCGACCTATAGATGTTTAAACATATCTTATATTTAAAATTTAATTTAACTTTTTAATCGAATTTATATCAAATTTCAAGAAATGAATATTCTAATTAAATTGGATTCAAACTAAACATTATATAGCTTGACACCATTTAACTCAACGGTGGATTTAATTACGTTTTATTCGATAATATTAAAGTCGTTAGCTATTTTAATTGTTTTACTTAATGTGAATTAAATGTTAGAGAGAATAATCTTATTAAACAGTAAACACTACCTTAAATACTATTGATCAACATCGAATATATCAAACCCAATCAGTAAAATGAAAAATTTTCTCTCTTGATTTATTTCTAACTTTTTATGTTGAAAATGAAAATTAAAGTTTTGAAGATTGTTCCTTTTTACAAACACTAGTTTTTTAGAACGTGCACTGCATGTGGATATCCGTCATCTCTATTTATCATATAATTTTTCTTTTTCTTTATTTATTTCAAAAATTTATTATATATATGATAAAATTTAAAAAAAAAATAAATAAATAGACTCGGTATTTTCTATTTGAATATTTACTATAACTTTGCACATTTATTTATATTAAAAATAATGATATAAATTATTTATTATAAATATTAATTACAATTATTCTCTTTATTCCGGTCAATCCCCTTCTCCCGAAGAGTTATTGTGTTAATATGTGATTCAGCATTTTTCAATAAATTGTTTCACTACAAAGTTAATATCAATATCATTATTAGTTTGAATATTATTATCTTTTTAAGTTTATTAATGAAAATTTTAAACGCATTTTATTTCCTTTTTGGCAGCAAGATCTCTTTGTGGATGACGTTCTTCTTGTGCGCACCTTCCTTCTTTTCTTATTTGACTTTACAAGGACTATTGTTGTAAACATCAAAATTCCTCTTGACAGTGCCACATAGAGCTATTTGTGTGAGAAAACATTCAATGGTATATAGACATCGACGTTCGATATTGTTTATTCCTGATATTGTTTGTTCCTAATCTTTGTTTATTGCATTGCGAGGCAAAAATGGACTGAAAATTGCTTTCGCTTAAAATAGAATGGGTACCCTTTATTTTTGGCAAGAGAGACAGATATTCTAAGTAATAATAGTTGTTTCTCTGAGTGCTGTCTAACTTTCATTTTAGCATGGATCACGATTCGTCTTTTTTCTATATTCTTATTCTTTTTTCTTTCAAAACCTTTTTCAGGTTTGGTTACGGAATAATCTTTTTCTTTCTTTAATTTGAAAAAGAAATTACATTTTTTACTGATGCATCTAATCAATCTCATGTAATATTCACTTTTTTTTTCTTATTTTCCTATTAAAATAATTAAAATGAATAAATTTCAATTGTTTAAAAATATACCATTTATTCTAAAAAATTAAGATTTATTGTAAATCAAATATATTATATATGTATACATTATTCAATGACTCAAAGAATTTATCAATTCTACATTCAGTTAATATTTTCGCTTCATCAAATACTTAAGTTGTAATTCTTTCATTTGTATTGAAATTGACATTATACCTATAAAATCATTTAAAAGATATTACAAAACTATTTATAAACATTATATATCTAATTAAAAATATTACAACAACCAATTATTAATATTGCATAAAATATTTAAAATAAATAGCATTCTTACTTATTGACAGTTCGAATATTTTCAATATGACCACAAGTGTAACATTGTATTTTCCCATAGCACTTAGGTGAACTTTTTTTATTGTACTTTTATAAGATTAATACCAAAGAAAATTTCTATTTTTAATATTTGTTATTTTCCTTCAAAAAAACCTTTATATTCCTATATATCAAGTGAATATTAATGTCATTAATGGCTAATTTTAAAAAACTTTAACTAAATCCATAGAGATTCGTATCCCTATATATCAAGTGAATATTATCTTCATTAATAGTTAATTTTAAAAGTTTTAACTAAATCCATAGAAAATACATAAATTTAATTAATTTCATCGAAAATACTTAATTGAAATGTTTGATAAATTATTTCTTTTAACTCAATTTTTAGCACAATTAAAAATCTTTCAGAATTTGATAATAAACATAAATCTGTTTTTCCACCCATGTTTGTTTGATAACTACAGTAAAATTAATTAAAAAGAGATTATAATTAGTTGTTTAATAGAATATTTAATTTTTTATTTTGTGATCAAATTAGTGTACTAATGTATCTATAATTTCATAAGCATATGTTATTTGTGAATTAGTCTACATTATGCTTAAATCACTGTTATATTTGAGTTGTAGATAATCTAATTTAAAAAATACATATTTAATTAATCTCTATAGAGTAAATAAGGAAATATATTTAAAGAATAAATTCTAAAAATTAATAAATAATTCAATATAAATAATTTAATTAACCTATATAATAAGAAGCAGTTAAATTTGACAATGCTATAACTGGCAAAGAACTATTTATGTTGTAAAAATCTTAAAGTATTTTGTCTTCAACCACTGCATTGTTCTAAAATATTAAAAATATTTTCTCAAATTAAAAAAAATAAAAATAGTAAATTTTAGAGTAATAAATAATAAATAAATTTAATAATAAAAAACTATTAAGATAGTAATTATTCTTTTGTCATAATTATGAACTCTCTTTCCACTCTGTCAATTATATTTTGCACTAGTTTGGCATGGACAATAATTACTAAATTATCTAAAAAATATAATAAATTTAATTAATAAGATTATATAATATAATATAAATAATAGATTTTTAATTAATTATAGATGTGTCAAATAAACCTAATAATTTCGTCGTATTCTTCCTTGCATATTCTTTCACATCATTAAATATATTGAATTTTTATTGCAAGATTTCTTTCGAAATTAATCTTTCATGCTCCTTTAACATAGTATATTTATTGAGATTTAACTTTAATTTCTCATGAGCATTAGATTAAGAAACATAAATTGTTCTAACTCGATTATTAGTTATAAAATAAGTCTTTTCAATCTCTAAAAATTTCTTGAAATATTATATTACTTCATTAAAAATAGTAGCTAAATTTAAGTTCATTGTAAAAAAAATTAATCATAATTAACAAAATAAAATAAAATCTGATTATTTCGTAAAATTAATAATTAAATAAAATATTTACCCTATAATCAATAAACAATATCTTTCTTATCTTTCCAACGTTAGTTAATGACCGATGAGATTCTAAAGGGTTAATATTAAATACTAATAATTTGAAACTTCATTCTCTTTATCGTACTTAAAAAATGTCGATTGAATCATCATGTATAACTTATGAAATAAAAAGTTAAAATAATTTACCTTATAGCATCAATAAAAATAAATAAAATAAAATATGGTGAAGCAAGGAGAATATTTTATTAATTATGTTACGATAGCTAAAAAAAGATATTTAATATTTTATTAATTATGTAATAATAGCTAGAGAAAGATATTTAATTATATTCTATAAAAATTTTGTATATGTAATGATGACTACAATAGTTTACTAATATATTGAATACATTGGAATCTATAGAAAATACTTTCACTTATGCAAATATTAATTTTTCCATTCCGGTTAATACATTGGAATTTAGAGAAAATTCAAAACAAATTTTATTATTTTAAATCAAATTAATTTAGTTTCACATTAACAAATTAAATATTGTGATCAGCTGGACCCAAAAAAAATAAAAGACTTCCGTAAAAGGTCTGAGTTATTATTGTTATTATTATTTAATTTGTTGAAAATGGTGTTTTGTTAAGTAAGAAATATATAAATCTATAAATCTATAACTCTAAACACAAATAATAAGGATGTAGGGATTACTAAATTATAAAAATATAAATGACAATAATTCTATTAATTTATAAATAGAGAGATATAGAAAAATAATTAAAATTATATATATATATAGTGATATGATAAAATGAATTTCTAATTAGAATTGTATTAAGGGATAAATTTTTAATTAGATTGAGATTAAATTAATAATAATAATAAGATTAGATTAAAATTATTAGAATAATTATTAGAATATGAAAATAAACACGGTATGGAACCCAACATTATTTAAGGTCAACAAATTTAAATGTATATATTCAATATTTATGAAATTATATATTTTTGTTAAATTATATTTCTAATCATAATATAATTAAAATTTTACTAATTAAAATAAAATAAAATTATCTTTATTGTAAATAAAATATCGATAAAATTAAAATTATCTCATTCCAGTAACACTAAATTATCAATTAGAATAGAGAGGAACTCTTTAGTATATTTACTTACATATATATATAAGATTTAACAATTTGGAATCATTGTCGTGTGAGAACTTTTTGCGCGTTACGTCACGAGCTACATGGAATGGCCAATGGGCTATTCCTGGGATAGCCCGTGCAATCGACTGTGAGTAGCTCCCATCCATTTGTAAATTTAGTGCCGGACAGTGCATTTAAAGACCAACATTTGGAGATTCCAACAACATTGTTTTTCCTTCAGCTTGAACCCATGAACCACAACGAAAATACGAATGGCGTTAATGGGTTTCATAGGGAAGACAATTTTGACCCGAGTAATCCAGCGCCATTCAAGATGGCAGATATCCGAGCTGCCATTCCTAAACATTGCTGGGTAAAGAATCCACGGAGGTCTTTAAGCTATGTTTTAAGAGATGTTGTTGTGGTTTTTGCTTTAGTTGCAGCTGCATTTTACTTCAATTCTTCGCTTTTTTGGCCTCTTTATTGGGCTGCTCAGGGAACGATGTTCTGGGCTATCTTTGTTCTTGGTCATGACTAATGAGTGCTAAATATCCTTAAATATTCTTTTCCAATCTTGGACTTAAGCAATTCATTATTTTTTTAAAAGAAAAAAATATACTGCAATTCTCATTTTCTTTGTGGATCTGTAGTGGCCACGGAAGCTTTTCCAACAACTCCACATTAAATAATGTCGTGGGTCATATTTTGCATTCTTCAATTCTTGTACCTTACCATGGATGGTGAGTTACTCTATTTCCCTTTTCTGTTCTGCTCTATGTTATGCATTCTTCATCCTATACATTTAGCTTCAACTTTAAATTGTGCAGGAAAATTAGCCATAGAACTATAAGCAGATGATACAGTTGGTTCAATCCATAATGATGTTTTTTTAGGATATATTTAATTTTAGTTGCTAAAACAATAAGATGCGGTTGCCCAAACTATAAGGAGAAATTATAAGGGGATGTCGTATCGTGAGTAGGAAAGTGATTTGAGGGATTTAAGAAAGTGATGATGGTTGATATTTACCTAGGGAGACACTTATTTAATTTGAAACAATGCTGTTTGTTAAGAAACTTACAAGTTCTAACTTTCTTTTCTTTTTCTATGCAAGTGTTTCTTGACATTGCAGTACGTAGGCTCCTAGGAAATGGAACTCTCTCCTCCTAGAGTAATATGTGGACAATGGTAGATTATCATTGTCAATTTTTCCGGCATTTCTCATAAATGGATATGGGAAGCACAGGCAGAAGATAACAATAATAATCTACTCTGTGAGCAAATTACCACATGAAAAGAGGGTTCCATTTCCAAGAAACCAACACAACGCATTGACTGGAAACTTTCCCTGAATTAAAGAGAGAGAAAAGAAGTCAGAACTTACAAGTTTCATAATAAACAAAGTAAAATCAAACAAGGAGTCCTCCACAAAGAACATAATTCTAATTTTCGATTGCTTGGTTTCGTTATGGAGCTGTGTTTGACTGGTTGTGGCTGATTAGCAAAGGCAGGTGAGCTCATACTTTTGCTGACAGAAATGAGCCCGCTGGCCCTGCATTACAACTGCAATCAACAGGAGGAGGAGAAATGAGGGACTTGTTTGGAGCTGCCATAACTAATGATTTAGCTTTGGTTCTTGTGCAAGTTCTGCTGCTTTTTGCCTGAATTTATAGCTTTAAATTTAGATGAAGCTGAGTCTTTACGTGAGGTACCTAGTCCAGATGATTTTAGTTATAACATCAAATTTGTATGCATCGCAGATTTACTTATTGTATACCAACAGGCAGTTGGATAATTTACCTGTTTTTACCAATATTTTACTTATCGTTATGATGAATGACTGACAATTTTTTGCTTTATTTAATTTTATTAACCTTTCAACTACGTCTCAACAAATAGATGCTCAGAGAGAGGAGAGGTAAAGAGGCTAATTTTTGGTTTCCAGCAACACAATGCAATTTCTAATTTTGAAAGCAAATGGCTAAAATGCTTTCAGACACTTGGATTCTAAGAGGGTCTGTACTGACACTTGGATTCAACAAAGTTTGCTGGGTAAAATTTTGTCTGAACAAAAGGAGGGATTTTGAGTAAATATCAAATGACTTTCCTAAATATTATAATATATTATAAATATGGATTCATAATAAAATTTTTGGGAGTTGAGATTGTCAAAACTAAACTGAAATTGATTTGGCTGCTGGGGTGCTGTGAATTGTGATTTGAGCTCACACTTGCAAAGAGAAATTGTGTAGGGCATCTTTGTTCAGCTTTTCAAGTGCAAATTCAATTTGATTAATAGTAAAATGCTTTTCTTAGGCTCCAAAAGTGGAACTCAGAGCATCATAATAATTAATTTTTTTAAAAAATCTTGACAGTTTCAATATGTTTAATAATTCGGTCGAGGAGTGTTTCTGTCGGCCTTGGGGTTTGTTGACTGGTTAGATATAGCAACATTGAAATCTTAATCTTAGTTTTTTATAATTCTGTCTTAGCCAGCTGTATTTATTTGTTTTCGGTCCCCATCTCAAATCTTTTTTCTTTTGCCCTTTTTCTTATTATATTCAAATTAATATTAATATAAAAATTAAATCCCTAAATCATATTTAAATTAACACTTAAACCTTTTTACATTTGAGAAATAATTATGACATCCTTTCATCTACTTATTTGATCCTTTTACCGAAAAAGTGAGTTTTTATCTTTAATTAGACACATTTTTTGGATGAAATATATTTATTTTTTGGATAGAAGGATATAATAGTAAAATAGAATGTAAATTAAAAATATTATAGTTATTTTTTAAATGCAATAAAAATCAAAGTTAGGACAAGATTTTACATATATGACATTTGATAATCAACATTTTACACGAAAATCATGTCCCGAGTACAGTACATATATGACATCAACGTGGAAATTGGGATTCGATACTAAATTAATTAATAATGCAACACCAAAAAGAATCCTTTACGAGCTAAAGTCCGAATGCAAAGAAGCCTGTTTTCAACCACTCCTACTCCAAACAGAATCTCTCTCTCTCTCTCTCTCCCTCCCTCCATTAATTGATGTAATTTAAATTTGTGCTCAACAGTCGCTTTTTAAATAATTTTTAAAATTATTTGTTAATATAAACTTTTAGAATTAGGATTGTATTTAATAAAATTAACTTATGTAACGTTCAGTTTTTTATATCTGTCTATATTTTATCAGTTGCTATTCTGGCAGCTCGTTAATAATATGTTAAACATCATTCACAGCAGTCAATAAAATGGTTTTGTTTTTTCTTTCTTATTGTAAAAAAAGGTTTTATGAACGTGAAACATTTGTTATTAAAATATGTTTAATTGCCGCACAACAAGACATAACAGTCAAAAATTAATCATTTTGTAAATATGTGTTTCATCCCAATGCCAACTTTGGGTGTAAAAATCAGATATTAAAAATAGAATACTAAAGAACACAACAACTAATTTAATAATAAGTGCATATACAATTCAATAATAAATTCCCTAATATTTTAAAAAAAGAAAAATATATGAAAACTAGGGTTATGAATAAACTGAACTATTTGAGGTTTGACTCGATAAAAATTCGAATGAAATAGTTCGGTTTGATAAGACTTGCGAGCTGTCTCATTTATGAAATTTGTAAATAAACTCGTGAATAAGTTCATGAATGGATTTGTTTGGTAAAATCGTGAATAAAATTTGTTTAACAGGCTCATTTATGAGCGAAGTCACTTGAAAATTTATTTCATACTTATTCACGAATTAATAATTATTTCACAAACTATGGATTCGTTTACAGCCCTGATGAAAACAGAAATTGGCTGACCAATTCAGCGTCAAATTGAATAGAAGTCGAAAACGAGGTTGAGGTAGTTTCAATTTCAAGCCTTGGAGACGTAAAATCACCAGTTTATTAAGCCACGTATACTTACTTCAGTACTATAAAATTTTCATATTATTAATCATTAAAAATACTGAGTCAAACTGCTCAAACTTAGAGTTAGGGTAAAGCTTGAGCTTTGAGTAGTCCAAACAACAAAATTTTCACATATTATATTAGAACTTGACTTCCAAATGTTTAATTTTTACATAGTTATAAAGGTAACTGATTGGCTTTGAGATAAGATAGTGGAGAGATTTTCTCCACTCTATTTGTTTGCTAACTCTTAAAAATTAAAAGGAGATTTTAAAAGATTTTTTTAGGAGATTATATAGATAATTATATTATTAATAATATCACGAACATTGTTCCTTTTTACAAACATTTAACAATTTAGAATCAAAACGCTTTGGCGTGTAAGAACTTTTTGCGCGTTACGTCACGTAACGAGCCACATGGAATGGCCCATGTGCTCCTCCTGGGATAGCCCGTGCGATCGACTGTGAGTAGCTCCGTCCATTTATAAATTTAGTGCTGGACAGTGCACTTCAAGACCAACATTTGAGGATTCCAACAATATTGTTCTTCCTTCAGCTTGAACCCATGAACCACAAAGAGAATACAAATGACGTTAATGGGTTTCATGGGGAAGACGATTTTGACCCGAGTAATCCACCGCCATTCAAGATTGCGGATATCCGAGCTGCCATTCCTAAACATTGCTGGGTAAAGAATCCATGGAGGTCTTTAAGCTATGTTTTAAGAGATGCTGTTGTGGTTTTTGCTTTAGTTGCTGCTGCATTTTACTTCAACTCTTGGTTATTTTGGCCTCTTTATTGGGCTGCTCAAGGAACGATGTTCTGGGCTATCTTTGTTCTTGGTCATGACTGGTGAGTGCTAAGTACCCTTTTACATATTCTTTTCCAATCTTGGACTTAAGCAATTCATTATTTTTTTAAAAGAAAAAAAAAATGCTACAATTCTCGTTTTCTTTGTGGATCTGTAGTGGCCATGGAAGCTTTTCCAACAACTCCACATTAAATAATGTCGTGGGTCATATTTTGCATTCTTCAATTCTTGTACCTTACCATGGATGGTGAGTTACCCTGTTTCTCTTTTCTGTTCTGCTCTGTTGTATTCATTCTTCATGCTATATATTGAGCTTCAACTTTAAACTGTGCAGGAGAATTAGCCATAGGACTCACCACCAGAATCATGGAAATGTGGATAAGGATGAATCTTGGGTTCCGGCAAGCTTTTTCCCCTTTGTTTCTATAATATATATTCATTGCTTGGTTTATTATATAAGCGGCAGATTTATTATAATGACAGTTCTCTATCTATCTCTTTCAGTTGCCTGAGAAGATCTATAAGGAATTGGATTTAAGTACACGGATTATGAGATTCACTATCCCTCTCCCCTTGCTTGCATATCCTTTTTATCTGGTAAAAGTTCTAAATTGCATGTTAAATTGACTATATATACACATATATAGCTTTCGATAGCCTTAATTTACAGAGCTTAACCTTGCCTTTACATTTTCAGTGGTCAAGAAGTCCAGGCAAAGAAGGTTCACACTTCAATCCTTCTAGCAACTTATTTGCGCCTAACGAGAGAAAAGCTGTGTTAACCTCTACTTTGTGTTGGTCCGTAATGGCTCTTCTGCTATTCTGTTCATGCTTCATTTTTGGTCCTGTTCAAGTGCTCAAGTTCTATGGAATTCCATATTGGGTTAGTTCAGTAATCTTCTCTCCATCTATGTATTTCTTTTAATTTATCGGTGATTGTTTTGTAACTCCTCTGGCAACAAAATAACAAGAAAGTAACGGTAATTTTGCAGATTTTTGTTATGTGGCTGGACTTTGTTACCTACCTGCATCACCACGGACATGACCAGAAACTTCCCTGGTACAGGGGCAAGGTACTAATATTGCCAGTCTCAGCTGAAAGTACTTAAAAATCAAAACTTTAATACAAGTACTCAAGGATTTGATGCTCATTTGTCAGGAATGGAGTTACCTAAGAGGAGGGCTAACAACAGTTGACCGCGATTACGGATTTTTCAACAACATCCACCATGATATTGGCACACATGTTATTCATCATTTGTTTCCTCAAATCCCACACTATCATCTAGTAGAAGCGGTAATTGAAATCTCTGTTTAAGCTATTGTTGAGGGAAGAAAACATCCCAGATTGCAAGAACCTAAATTTAATTCTGATTGCAGACAAAAGGAGCAAAGCCAGTGCTGGGAAAGTACTACAGAGAGCCAAAGAAATCAGGGGCATTTCCATTTCACTTGTTCGAAAATCTACTTAGAAGCATTAGAGAAGATCATTATGTTAGCGACAATGGAGAAATTGTGTACTATCAGACAGACCCTGAGCTATACAGAATTCCTAAAAGCAAGTTAAGCTGATTCTTTCTTTTAAAGCATAGCATTAGCAAGAACAAGGAGAATACAATGGTGTTTTTTTTTTTTTTTCCTGGATTTATTTAATTTAGTTGCTAAACAGTGAGGTGCGGTTCCCCAAACTAGATGGAGAAATTAAGGGGATGTCGCATCGTGAGTAGGAAAGTGATTTGAGGGATTTTAGAAAGTGATGGTGATTGATAATAAAGTAATGATTTTTATTAAAAGATGTAAAGATCTTTTCCTGCCAATTTTGTCATCATGCATCTTTTGTTATCATGGAATCCTAAAATGTTTGATCTTGAGGTCACAATTCTGCTCCGACATTGCTTTGCAGATACAGCACATGATCAACTTGCACATATCACATGACACCCCCCCCCCTCTCCTCCTGGGCATTGCAAAATCTTTTTGTTGTACAAGAAAATTGCTCAATCCCTACAAATTTTTTAAAAATTTACTTCATAAGATAGTGTATTTCTCTTTTTTTTATTTTTTTATTTGGAGTCTGATTTTGCCATTTGAGATTTTACATTTTTGAAAAAAAATCATTAAATTTGTCTAAATTATAATAAATTATTAAAAAAATTGATTATATTATTTTTAATTTAATATTAACTCTTTAAGAAATTATTAAATTGTTTGATCGAATACAAAGGCTACACATGAAAAAAAATATTTATTATTTCTTAAAACTACAAATATGATAATTATTTTAGAACAAAATAATAATATTTTTTTCTGAAATGTAACAAAATATTGTAAAACAGAGGAGGAGGCATTAAATCATGGGTCTACAACCCAACGAGCCCAATTAAGGAAAGGATATGGAAAGTGACTGGTGAGGAAGGAATGGGCATGGAGAAATAGGATGGGATGGGAGTAGCAATAGCTTTTACTACTTCCTTCCCATCCCCCAAGAAGGACGTAGGGTAGGGTTCTAAATATGGTTGCTCCATAATGTCAAAAGTAACAAATTTAAGGAATTGCCTGCGTGTTCCTATTTCTTAGCATGTAAGCCACGAACAAGAAAAGTTCCAAAATGCATCACATGACATGAATATTGTTTGGGTCAATCAAGTGATTGCATTTATCCATTGTCTCGTACTACTTCTATTATTATTATCATCATGTCTATGAAGTCTTACCAAAGTCATATTTAGAACGTTTAAAGCATCAATTCTTGCTATTGCATCGCCAAACCCCCCCCCCCCCCCCCCCCTGTTCTTTGACCGCATTAGGGATGGAAGTGGACGAATTTTTTTCCAATTTTAGTAAATAGCCATTTAAAGTTAATGTATTTGTAATGAATATAATATTAAATTTTATTTTTCAACGTGCAAATTTAAATCAGATGTAAATTTTTCAATTGGATATATTCTATCAATTAAAATAATGTTATAATTTCAAGACCTAATTCTTGAAATTTGGCCTCTAAGTAATCACCTCGGTACCAAGAAAGGCAGAGAAAAGATTGATGCGTCGGACTTTTAAGGGAAAATAATTTAAATATATTGTTTGCTTTTAGAAATTATTTATCTACTTCCTTCTCAAAAGAAAATTAGACAAAGTGAGCAACATTATTAATCATTGATTTGAAGCTGAGAACCTACCTTGAAAGCCATATATATATATATATATATATATAAATTTAAAACTCGTGAAAGACAATTAATCATAGATTTACCAATTAAAACTTGTTGTATTTTTCTTAATATTAAAAATAAGAGTCTTGTTGGTAAAGTAAAATAATAATGGAAGGAGGGCACAGAAGCATCATTCATTAAATGGTGAACTGTGTTATTTTAAAATTTAAAATTTGAAGGTCAGTGCTAAATTTGGAAGAGAAAGTACATTACAACCTTTCCTTTCTTCCTCTCAAATTCTCAACCTTTTTTCTAGTTTTCTGTCTGAAATGATGTGATAGAGGCTCAGGCTCAGGCTCAGGCTGAGGCTGCAGAACCCAAAAGAATTCCCTAACCACTGTATCCCTGACACCGTCTCTCGTTGTGCAATCGCCCAAATTCTCAACATTCTCTGTTTTCCTTTCAAATTCTTTGGAGACATTTTCTTTCTAAATTGTCAGATGTCTTTAAACAACCTTATTGCACATTGTTTATAGTTTATTTGATAATTCTTAAAAATATTTATATTTTCTTAATTTGTGAGAAAATCAATTTCTTATATGTCGTTGGATTATGTTATCTTCTCTTTCATATTTTTTTAAAGTTTAATATCTCAAAAAAAAAAATTAAATTTTAGAATTTTAATATTATAAACATAGAATAATAAAATTTTTAGTATGGTAAAAATAGTGATAAAACTTATTAAAGCATAAATAAATAAAAATAAAAACAAAAAAATGGTTAAAATTGACATGTCAAGGCATGCGGGAACATATTCCTTATCCATAGTGAATTACTGAACTATCAATCAACTCCACTGTTGACCAAAATTGAAATACAAAGCCCGCCACCTCTCCTCTGTTCTTCCTTCCTTCTCCTACCAAAACCACAGTCCACACCTTATTCAAATCTCACTTTATTTGTTTTTTTCTTTTCTCCTTTCCTCACCTCTCCAAATCCCACAACCAATCCCTCTCTCTCTCTCTTCCACACTTCATTTTCTTTTTTCAAAATTTCAAACATGAAGAAACTTTTACCATCTCCTTCCATTTCATCTTCCTCCTCCTCTGCTACTACCACTGCTAATGCAAAAAGTGCCACTGCAAGTTGCATTACAGGCATTTTGCGTCGACTTCTCTGCTCTCATAGCCTTCCT
Source organism: Jatropha podagrica (assembly GCA_947857235.1). Taxonomy (NCBI): domain Eukaryota; kingdom Viridiplantae; phylum Streptophyta; class Magnoliopsida; order Malpighiales; family Euphorbiaceae; genus Jatropha; species Jatropha podagrica. Next base: position 42,181 of record CANUEP010056020.1, on the reverse strand, counting down.
ACTCACCCATCCGATCTAATGACAAACACCATTTCAATACCTTATCATATTAAGCAACATCACTTCATAAACCCTGCACCGGCAACTCCTGGAATTGTGGCTAGCCTAATGGGTCTAGAACCTTTTCCTGATAATGGTACATTCCAAGCAACTGCCAATTCATTATCAAGAAGCCGATCCATGAATCCTGTGGAATTTAGAAACGAGATTAATGATCAAATGCAAGGCCACCGTAATCGGGTTAACAACAGTACATTATCTTTTCGTGAAATGCCTACTTTTCTTGAACTAGAGAATGAGAAATTCTTCGTTATTAGCTTCGACGAAAAAGGTGACACAAAAGAAAATAGATCCGAACGGAGGAAATACGAAATGGGTTTCGGCGAATTTAGGAAGACAAGACGAGAGAAAAGTAAAAGCACAGAACATGATGCCTCTGATTTGCAAGAATTAAAGAAATCAATTATGCTTCCAGATGGGGCAAAATTAACAAGGAAAAAGAAGAAAAGAAATAGATGCGCGTTGAAAAATGAAGACCATGAAGAATGCAGCTCTGAAGACTTGAGCCCTGTTTCTGTTCTTGATTTTGATCAATTAAATAATGAAGTTCCAGCAACAGGTTTCTCTCAATTCAAAATTCTAACAATTTGTTACTTTTCTTTAAATTTGTTGCTCATTGTTTTATGTCTAACAGAGGAAGACGCAATTTCGAGGAGGAAATTATCATCAAGACTCGATGATTATGTTCAGTTGTCAATGCAGATTGATCATAATATCATAAAAAATGATCCAAATTCAGAGAAAACAGAGGAAATGTGTTGTGAAAAATACGTATGGGGTGAAGTGTGCAGAATGGCTAAGAACCAAGTGGTGGACTCAACTTGGAAATCCAAAGATGTGGAAGAAATTACTGCAGATTTTGAGTTGCAAATTTTGGATCTTTTGTTAGAAGAGCTAGTAGCCCAATTTTCTTGCCAAGAAAAATTTGAACCTGTGAGGTAAAACTTTTTCTACATTCTAGGATTATATATACAACAAGAAATTCTAAATTTTTCTTTTCCTCTTCATCTATAACGTCAATTTTTGTTTTTGTTCATATTTTTGCAAAAATAATTAAAATTTGAAACCTTATGCGGTAATTATAATAATTCAAGAATTGCACTCTGTAAGCAATCGAACCTACTTTAAGTTAAATATAGAAAATGTAATGATTGAACAGAGAAACCTAATACCAGCTTTGTTGAAATTTGCCCGTTGGTTTGCCAGTGGCTCTTTACATTCAATACAAAAAAAAAAAAGGCTTACTTTACCGATGGCTTGCTTTTACCAAGTAATGGTGATGCTGTATATTAAAACTCTGCTTATCTGTCGCTATCAGGCGCTTACCTTGACTAGTTCCATACGGTTCCCAAGCTAAATTCAATAATAATAATAATTAGTGATGCCTAAGCAATGAACACTTTCCAGAGCGGCAAACAAGGAAGAATGTTTTGTCTGTCAAACGTAAAATACTCCAGCAAACATCATCAACTGAATAAAATATTCTGAGTGATGCAATTGGGGCAAAGCCGCCGGGGACATCCCATGGAAGTTTCAATTTGGACATTTGGTAAAGAACTGCATTAGCAAGAAACAAAATAGAATCAGAATACGTGAGATCTTTTTACCTTTAGCATAGTGCTCATGCCACTAGCAAGAAAGTTGGATTAAAAGATGCGACTTTTCCTGAGTGCTTAACAATCTCCTCCATGTCAGAATCATGGAGGATATAGCCAATGAACCTTTCACCTTTTGTAAGCCAAAGCTGAAAGTAATATGCAGAATTCTAAAAGGTATTATTAGGTACACAAATTTTGACAATAAGATTAAAGGAGAAAGAAAAATGAAATTGGAAGCTGGCATCCGTTTGATTCATTGAGAGCTGGGCTGATGCCAACGTCTATATTTCAATCTTTTCCACCTACAGAGAGCCATTGAGAACTCCAGCCAACAGGAAAAATAAAGTGGCTGAAACAAAATATAGCTGCATTTAAGTTTGAAACATGTTTTATTCAGTAATTAATAGCTTTTTGGTACATGTGATGTATACAAAACCTACAAAGTAAATATATTCCAACAAATAGCCCACTTGATACAATGAAATTAGGTGCTTCGCACTAATCAGCGCCTCTACTCTTGATCAGCACAAGAATATGGTTCAGAAGAATATAGCAACTTCAGTAACCACATAATCAAATTAACTAAAAGAAAAAACAGAAAAAAACCTATCCTTCATAACCTCGTAAAGCCTCGAGCAGAAATCATTAATCCTGCTTAACTTCTTTGTTTTTTTATCTCAGACCTTTTCTCCATTTTCCCCTTTTCTTTGTTTCTTCAATTTCTTAATTCCTAGATATGGGTTGAAACGGAAAGTATTTAAAAAATGAAAAGAAAAAGAACAAATATGTAGTTAAAATGTTAAATCCGGAGCCAAATTAGGCTTAGTATTGTTCTACGCCACCATCTGCTCCTGCTCAATGTACAATTGCTCCACCCAAGCCGGAAGCATTTCTGAACCTCCAATGTTAAGATGGCATTGCTGCTGCTCAAAACCCAACTGTCCAGAATTCATGGAAGGGGTATCCTTCACCAGGGACTGAACCCATGACACATCTGGCTCATCAAGTGTTTCTGGCAATGGGACAGCAGATCCAGCCAAACTGTTGCCATTAGTTCGAATGCCAAAAGAAGCAGACTTCTGCAGCTTATTAAGTTGCTCTCCTTGGATACCCCAGTCTAATTTGCCATCAGGGGAACCCCAATCTGAAAGGTTAGAAGGCATAAGGGTTGCTGAAGACGTTGGTGAAGAAAACCCCGTGTGACGGTTCACTGCACTTCGTTCAATGAAGCTTTGGCTCCTCTTAGCAAATGCAGCAGACCTTGAACTCAAAACTGCAGCTGTTGCTGGCCCAGATGGCTCGATCCCAAATGTTGATGCCCTTACAGGAGAGGAAGAAAAGCCAACAGGGTAGCCTGAGCGAAGCTGCTGGTTAATGTTTTGGAGCATCTGAATTCCCGTCAGAGACTGCAGTTTGGAGGTAGTAGTATCAACTGAAAGTCCCTGCACTGGAGACAAAATTGTAGGATCAGCGGATCCAAAAATATCTTCAAGGTTAGTGGGCTTCACTCCTCCAAGCCGACTCAACTCTGCAGTTCGATCACCACAGCCAGCATAAGCTGAAGCAGTGGACAAACCATTGTTCCAGCTAGAAGGTGAGGAGAGACCAGAAATCTCATCAATAAATTGTTGTTGCCGGCGACGGTGATTATCGAGCCCAAGCAACTCCATGTCCAAATCCATATCTCTAGCACTCAGTGCAGATTTCAACCTGCTACCAGGAAGCTGCAAGGTTGGGGGAACAATATTACACTGGTTAGGCCATCCACCCATAGGAGACGAGGATCCAGTCGGAGTCATGGGTGGGGTTGATGTAGGTGGTATCAAAACGGATGGAGAACCAAGGGCAAGTGGGCTGAGAGAACCCATGTCCAGTCCTGAACAATTGGCTGAGAAGGATCTAGGTGAAGGTACAGCTGAACCTGTTGAGGCATATAAAGGGCGAAGCTCTTCGGGCTTGTGAGCAAAGAAACAAACCCTCCTTGAGCAATTAGTCTCATCTTTGCAAAGACGTGTTCGGTACTGGGCAGGATGAAGCCAGCACTCAAAAATACCATGTGCATATTCACATGCATCACCCTGCCTGCATGATCCCTTTCGAAACTCAGGACATGGGACGCAGCTATAATGGTATTTCCTTGGATCTCGCCGCCTAGCATTCTCACCAGGGTGAACAAATGGGCACTCAGTCCAATCATGAGAATAGGCTCTTGAGCAAGGCTTCACCTTAAATGTGAACATTCTAAATTCGTCAGTGCCATAAATCCCATTCTTGATATCTGGAAGAGTGAGATCAACAGGGTACTCCTTCTTCTCAGTGCCATCTTTTGATACCCTCGGCGTTGAAACTTCCTGCTGCTCTTGCCCATACGTTTCATTAGAATTTTGGTCAACCATAAAAGCAGTTTCTTCAGTTGTACTACCACCCTTTAGCATTATCTGCAGTGCCTTTCTCTTTGAAACTAAACCAGAACTAACAACAGGAGCTATCAAGTCAGCAGCGTAATTTCCATTGGCATCAACAGCACCAGGATCAGCAGAAGCATCAAGCAAGAGCTTGACAACCTCAAGAGTAGAAGCAGAGCCACCTGCAGCAGCACAGTGAAGCGCCGTGGCCCCATCAGAGCCACAACACCTATTAACATCGACACAGCCCATTTCCAAGATATAATTCAAAATATCTTTGCTTCCAAACAAGGCAGCAATCATTAGGGGTGTCCTCTCCTCAAAACCCATCTTTTTTGAGCCAATTCTCCTCCCATACCACAGGCCTAGCTCATTAACATCATGGCCTTCTTCTTCAATCGCTCTCTTAAACCCAAGCAGATCATTTGAGGCGGACAATTCAAGCAAAATAGAGAGATCACAATAAAACCCATCTTGTTTTTGAAATTCATTCTCCATGATGAAACCAGTATGAGTTGGTTTCCTCTTCGAACCACTGCACATCAGAGTACTTTTCTCTTGTCAGGCTCAGGCTCACCTTGAACTCTACAAAATTGGTAATGAAGACAACATTCAAAAAGACTTTCGATTTCAAAGATTTAAAATAAATAAATAAATAAAAGGACATGGTATTGTTAATACAAACAGACAAAAATTATGAAGAGAGAATTAAAACATCAAAACAAGGATGTTTAAGAATCAAGAAGTTGTAACAAAACTAGAATAAAAGTTGTTAAAAGCATGGAACTTGCAGATAAATTGTGAGCCTTTAAACAAACCACCACAGAAGTAGAAATTGCAGGACTAAAAAATTATATAAAACAGAAATTAGCTACAATCCTAACAAACCTGTAATGCTAAAATTAACACTAAAAAAGTTTTTGTATTTTGGGGTTCATAGTTTCCATTTTCCACGAATAACAGGCCAATGAGCAGAACCCACACTTCAAATTATCTTTTTTTTTTTACCTAAGTTTGACAACCAACCGCTGAAATGAGAACTCATCACTCCAACAAACACAACAATAAAAAATTCCAACAAAACACAACAGAAATAACATACCTTTAAAATCAGGAAAGAAGCACCAGCAAAGAAAAACTAAACCCAAAACCAGAACCAGGCTATTTCGCCTATTAAAGTTTTTGAGTTTTACGCTCTTCTTTTAACCCTACAACAACAAAAACTATAGAGAAAAAGAGGCTTTTAGCTTCGCTCTTTTAATGGTTTTTTTGGTCTGGGAAACGTCAAAAAGACGACCCTATGGAGCTACTTCTATGGCTCCTCCAATCAGTTCTTTCCTTTACTTTTTTTTTTAATTATTATTTATTATTTATTTCTTTTTTAATACTTTCCATATATAAAAAAAAAATAGAAATTTGAACTCAAACCAAAATGCAAATGAAATGAAATGCAAATGCAAAGGGAAATGAAATTTACGTTGGAAGAGATGGCCCCACTACTTTTCTTAATATCTAACCAATATCAAATGGTGAATTGACACGTGTTGATTATTCTGTAGAAACGACCTTACCGAACGTGATTGTATCGAGATTCCGGACTATCATGCTTTACGCGTTTTTGGACTCTGGTGGATGACGTGGACGTAGTTGCACCGTCACCATATGGCTTTTCTAGAAAATAATAATAATTTATTAACTTCTTGAATTCGGCTATTCTCACCGACTGTGTTTGAATTCTGATAACCATTTAAATTTTATTGGAGAAACCAAAAGAAACGCGATCGCATTCGACTGTTATTTAATTGCAAAGTGAACGGGCTGTCGCGTTAGTGAATCTCTTAGTTGGATATGGTTGCGCAATGCGCACTTTGAAACCATCGACGAATAGGAGCGTTGGGTGATTTCTAGAAAGCCCTGTCTGTCTGTTTTTGAATATATCTTTCATGCTATTTTATTTTATTTTATAGATTTTTCTTTTCAATGAAAAGTCGATTTTTACCAAAAATAAAAAGGAAAGGATTGAAATTTTAAGTACGATATTTTTTCCTTTGTATCTTTACATCGAAGAGAATTACTTTCATTTATTATCCTCTTCCATTAGTTTTAACACTTTTAATATATACTAATATTTTTTATGACGTTACGTTATTATACTCATTATTTATTTATATTTTTTTAATTTTTTATTTAATATAATATTAAAATATAAATTTTTATATAAATTAAAATAAATATAATTATTTAATTTGTACTGAACTTTATTGTATAAGTTACTTGTAATGTTATTTTTTATATATTTAATTTAATTTCTTTTATAATAAAGTAGTCTCAAAATGAAATTTAACCAAATTTCTAAACCTAATCTTTCAGTCCCTAATTTATAAATGCAAATTTTTAAAACTTTAATAAATACCCAAAAGTAAACTTAAGTCGTCACTTTTATTTATAATCTTATGCTCTCAATTTCAAATCAATAAATCAATACCCAAAAGTAAACTTAAGTCGTCACTTTTATTTATAATCTTATGCTCTCAATTTCAAATCAATATCTACATACAACTATAATAAAAAATAATAATAAATTATTCTCTTATTGCTGGATAAAGAAAAGAAATGAGCAAATGATTAGAATTTATGATGATAATTATTTTTAGGATAATGATAATGTTACTCATTCAATGCATTAAAGAAAGGAATACATGAACATACACGTAAGTTCTTGAAATCTCAAAAAGTGATCCAAAATATAAATCTATAGTTCTAATTTTAATTTTTTTCAATTTTATAAATATTATTTTCTCTTTAGCCAAACAGATTTAAAATATAATAAAAAAATATTAAAAATATTTAATTATCAAGAGGTCATCTAATTATTGCAATAGAAATATAAATTTCTAACTAGATTAAAATGATAATAATTACAAATTAAGTCAATAGAAAGAATTAAAAAATATATTATTAAGAATAAAACTCTTTTCGGAACTCAACATATAATAAGAAACAAACTCTTTTTTTAACTGAGATATTGTAATTCAATGAAATTTGATATTGATAGACAATATATATATATATAGAGAGAGATAGAGCTAAGTCAATAAATAAAAATTAAATTAAAATTCAAATAATGTTATGATTTAATTTTATTTCTCTATTTTTCTAAGTTACAAATTTAAAATAAATAAATAATTTAATAATTAATAAAAAAATTTATATAAAAAAAATGTCTTATTTTCGCTATAAAAACCCTTAATTTTAAGGAAGAGTATACTTTTCTTCTTTTTATTATCTACATATATTTATTTAAAAAATAATTTGTGAAATTATATCTAATCAAAAAATAAAATTATAATTTTTCTTTTCCTTAGGTATCTGGAGTCCACTGAATAGAACTAGATCCTACTTGCACTAGGTCAGTCCAAAAATGGGTAAAATGCTTTCAATTAATATTTGTTTCATCCATAAAAATTGAACTATCGACCTCGTTCAGAAATAAGAGTATCAAACCACTTATCTAAACCTCAGTTGGTATAAAATATAATTTTCAAGTTGACTACGACTGAGGCTATTTTAAGATTTCTAAAATTTCACTAAAATTAGTACAAGTACTACCATTATTTTCCTGCTCATTCCCACTTTTATATACAGTGTAGAAATAGATAGATTATTATTATTATTTTCTCTATTCATATAAATCTAATGTCATTTGGTATTATTTATTTATTATAATATTTGGAAATTATATTTTTATTCAATTGATTGGGTAATTTAACTTTGAATTTAAAAATTAAAGTTTGAAATATTTTATATTTTTATATTTTTTATTATTAACTAAAATATTTAATGGTATAATAAGGGAGAAATTTAATAATTGAAATAATTTATCACTTCATGAACTACAAGAAAGGAAAAAATAATTTTATAAAAAAAGAAATTAAAAACAGCTTTATATTTCTAATAAATAAAAAATTAAAAATAAAAACTGTAACCTTAATTTGATTCACATATTAATCATTATTGATTCAAATTGACAAGTCAACATTAAGTCCTAATTCAGGTACTATAAGTGAGACTAATTTAAATCACATTGACTTTTCTTTCCCAATAGTAATCAAATTTCACAATTTAAAGACTTTTTTTCACAAATTTAAACCTGAATAATTTTATAACAACAAAAACAGAAATCATAACAAATATTTTTCACCATTTAAAATGTGGATAAAATATAACAGTTAAATCCTTATACTTTTAAGAAATAATTATAATATCTATGGCTTTTAATTTTATTCGCTATCGTATTCTACTCAAAAAGTGTTTTTCTAAACAGAAAGATCCGGTTACGAATAAAACATTATAGTTATTTTTCGAAAGTAAAAAAATTTTATTATTAAATTGAATATAATTTAGAAATTCAGATATATTTTACTTTTTAAATATTATTTATATTGAAATATATCATATCTGCTCCATAATACTTGTCACGTCTGAAATTTGACGTATTATCCTAATATGGTGACAATGGTCAAAGATTTGGATAGGTTTGTTCTGTGTATTAAATTGCAATATAGACTTTGAATACGTCAAGAATGAACAAAGTCCAAAGGTGTGCAGTGTGCATAAAAATGGGACTCTCCACGAAACAATAAGCCAAGATGTCATGAAAGGAACCCAACCTCTTCAACAGTATTACGTGTCATTTTCCTTTTTAGAAAAACATGACCTTTTCTATTTATCACCGTCCATCCATCTCCTTGACAAAGAAGGAGTGAAAAAATAGTAAATTTTAGTGGGTTGTTTGGATGGTAAAATAAGCAAAGATGTATTATAAAAATAAATTTCTAAAATTGATTTTCTTTAACAATAAAAAAATACGATTAAATGAAGAAAATGACACGGAACAAGAAAATTGCAGGAGAAAATGTCTGAATCATTCTAAGTCAATCGCATAAGTTAATGATTCAATTGTTGTCGGAGAAAAAAGAAATACTAATTAAATATATAAAACAATTAGTATTAAATAATATAGTTCAAACTGTGGACTAATGTGTATATGACATCACTCATTAGTTCAGCAATCCCCCAAGGTCTTTGGCTTGCTGCACAAATGTCCAAAACTCTACACGTGGCGGACTTTAAGTGGGTCGATCACCTTCCGTTTGCAGACTCACCAGTACTTGATCATTTTCTGCCCAGCGGCCCATAAATTACATAGCCTTTAAAACAAACAATGGCATATTGATCGTTCTCTTTTGTTGAATTCGGCTCTATTTGCCCATAATTAATTATTTTCACAACTGTTAATTATATTATTATAAATAAAATTTTTTAAAATTAAATATTACAAGATTAATTTTTTATAAAAACTATCTTAAGCTTAATTTTCATATTTAACTCAAATGCTATATTATTAAATATTATAAAAAATAACAAAACGTACAAAGCTACCTAAAGTGTTATTGCTCACCACAGCCTCCATGAAAGATTTATCTGGCAATTTACATTTATTTCTCCTTTTTATAAATTATAAAGACAATTATTAAAAATTTATTCGGAAGTTAAATACCTTTATAAAGATTAATGTGTGCTTATCCACATTTAACAATAAGGATATAATATAATCAGAATATAATCTAAAGATTTAGGTCATAAATAATAAAAATAAGGATATAACATAAATACATTTAAATTCCAATTATGCCTTCTGCCATACATAGAAGAGAGAGAGAGAGAAAAAAAAAAAAAAAAAATGAACCCTGCAAGTTATTGGGCTACTATGGGTTACAGACTGGCCCATGAGCTGTTAATGGTTGCTGGCTTGGTGGGACATTCCTTTTCTTTATCTTGGGCCTTTCAAATGTGCAAATTATTTATGCATATAGTTGAGTAGATAAGAATTTTTTTTATCTGCGTGGATGGCTAATGAGGCATAAAATGGGTTTCATTTTATCCAAATCACCGTTTCGGCTGCCCAACTCAACACAATTGACTTGGTTGTAATTTTTTTTTCAATTAGACACTCAATTGTAAGTATTTTTTTTGCTTAAATACCAAAATAAAAATTCTAAAAGGTTTAGATATTAATTCATATTTGGTATGATATAATAAATTATGTAATAGGATGGACGTTATATTGCATTACATCAAGGGTGAGAATTTAATTGGATCAATTCGGTTAATTCGTAGAATAAATATTCGATTAAAAATATAAAAATGAAATAATGATTACATCACATATTTACATTATATATTTACAAACAAATATAAATATGAAACAAAATAATAAAATTTTAATTACATTCAATTCATTTGTATTTTTTATTGCATTATCTCTTTAATTACATTTTATTGCATTATATCCAATCAAATATAACCTAAGAATATAATTATCTCAAAATGATAAGAATATATAATTTTTACAGTAATGTATATTAATGAATATACTACTCTCTGTCCTAAAATTTTTGTTTTAGTTTGAATTGTGCATGATTAATAATATTTAGTTACTAAAGTTAAACTATAGAGTAATATTAGTATTTCATTAACATATTAATCAAACTATAATTATTTATCGAATAATTAAAGTAATTGACTAATGGATAACTAAGGTAAATATTTTAATTTTATTTATATTAAGATTTAATTAATGATAATATAATAAGTTTGAGAAAGAAACATACTCTTTTGTTCCATTAAATTTGACATTTTTGGACTTTTCTTTATTTCATTTAAATAACACATTTACAATATTAATCATTTTATTTAATTCTACCATTATTTACCGATCAGGCGGCGATCGGATTAGTGTTATCATTTATGTAAAAAGTGAGAAGTCTGAATTTGAATCTTTTTAACCACAGTTATTTTCATCCATTCATAAGGCAATGAGTGTATTTTATTCCTTCCAATCCGTTGATCTTTTCCTTCCAACAATGGAGTCTATTTTGTATGTCTAAATAGCATATAAATGAAGGAATAAATGAATCATAGATCAGGATTATAAAGAAGAATGGAGCCAAAATGTTTAGATTGCTAAAAGCTAATAGCATTCATTTTTGTTTGCCAATTGATGTAACTACTTATAATAGTTTTTTTAAAGAAAAATTATAGTTTTACCTTTATGTTTTATCAAAATTAACAACTTTGCCCTTTTAATTTTTAAAATACACTTTCATATCTTTATATTTTTAGTCCCTTACATCAGGTATTCCTTCCATCCATTTTTTATACTTTTGAAGAAAAAATCAATATAGATTTATAACGGTTTAAAGAGAGAAATTCAAAAATATCCTGAGATGTTATAAGAATATGAATGGGTAGGATTTATTACGGGAAAAAGGCTTCTTCAAGTTTTGGTGGCTCGTGCGGTTATGATGAGAATGGGATAACTCTGTTCCTATCAAAATCATCCCAAAAACCAAGAAGGTAAAAAGTTAAAGCAATTCTCTTTTGACCCAAACGCAGAGTCAAAGGAAGGAAAGATGATGCACTTCTGGCTGGAGAACGGATTTCTTGCTAACTGCTCAAATTTGATTGCTTGCATATGTGAAAAAAACTTAGATAGACACTCTTCACTCCCAGGCAAAACGTTGGTTCTACCGGGAAAAAGGGCACAAAAACGAATTAAAGTGTAAACGACCAATCGTATGGCATAGGGACCACACGCTCCACGCCCTACTCTTTCAGTAGTATTTTTTTTTAATGGATTTGGGCTGTCTCATTTGAGTATATTATTATTATTATTACTTCAGCTTTCCTCTTTCATTCATTTCTTCTTCTTCCTCTTCTCAGCTTTCAATGAAGAAAACTATGCTAAAGAAACCTTCACCGCTTTTGCCCATTATCAATCTTTCCAATGAAACTCATCCTTTCCTATTTCGCCATTGTCTATGCTTTTCTCATCACTTGTACAGAGGTTGACAGTCTTGGCACTGCCTCCACCATTGCTGTTATTTATGGCACTGCTACTGTCTGCGGGATCATTGCCCGCGAACCAACGCAAAGAATCCAATGCTTCAAAAATGGCCAAACAATCTCAATCAAACCTACAGTTTCTTTTGAAGCTATCTCTGGAGGACACACCTTCTTCTGCGGCCTTCGCGCTGGAGGCTTTAGTGTCTTCTGCTGGGAGACAAATGCTGCAAACTTTCAAACAAAGCGCATTTATTATAATGACACCGTTCCATTAACTGATCTAACCGTTGGAGATGATCAAATTTGCGCTAGAGAGGTCAACTCTGGTATAGCTAAGTGCTGGAGAGGCAAAGGTAGAGGTAGGTCTCCTTTTCCATCGCCTTCAATTGCTTTAAGGTTTAGTACACTCACATCTGGAACAGGTTTTACATGTGGAATTTTGAGGAACAACAGCACAGTTTATTGTTGGGGCCATAATAATAACGTTGGAGCCGAGATTCAAAGACAGTTTGGCAATTTAAGAATGTTATACTTGGTTGCTGGACAGTCTCATGCTTGTGGATTGAGTACAAGTGGATTTTTAGTGTGTAAAGGGAGCAATAATGAGTTTGGAAAATTGGATGTTCCTTCTAGTTCAGCTTTTGAATTTTCAGGCCTTGCGTTAGGATCAGATTTTAGCTGTGCTATTAAGAAAAGAAATGGGTTAGTAAAATGTTGGGGAGGAAAAAACAAGTTTCAACTCAATAACAACATATTAGAAGATATTCCATTTGAGTTGATTGTTGCAGGTTTGGATTTCACATGCGGACTTACAACAAATAATTTATCCATGACTTGTTGGGGACAAGGATGGTCTAATAATGGAAATGATGTTCCTCTAGGAATGATAATTCCAGGCCCTTGTGTTCAGTCTTCCTGTAGCACTTGCGGTATGTATACAGACTCTAAGGCATTGTGTTTCAGCTCTGGAAATATCTGCAAATCATGCCAGATTGAACTTCCGATTGCTGTACCTTTGCCTCCTAGAAAAACAAAACCATCTTCTCTATCAATGGCAAAAAATAAGTTTTATTTTTCTTTTTTGCTTGTTGGATCTGTTGGTGGCTTTGCAGGCATCTGCACAATTATTTATTGCTTATGCAGAATTTTACATCATAATTCTGTGCAGCCCTCAATTACTAATGACAATGTGAATGCTGCTACTGTTTTGACTGACAATGGTTCTATTTCCACAACACCATCTTTAAGATCATTTTCAGTGCTTAAGCATCATAGCTCAACGCGGCTGGGGCGTCAGAGAAGTACATCATCTTCCAGGCACACAAACAAGGTTCAGAAATTTTCCCTATCGGAGCTTGTTTTTGCCACGAATAATTTCTCATTGGAAAACAAGATTGGTTATGGCAGCTTTGGTATTGTCTACAAAGGCAAACTTGCTGATGGTCAGGAAGTGGCTATTAAAAGAGGAGATATTGGTATTAAGATAAAGAAATTCCCGGAGAAAGAGGGTGCATTTGATTCAGAAATAGCATTGTTATCACGGCTTCACCATAAGCATTTAGTGGAGCTAGTGGGTTTCTGTGATGAAAAAGACGAGAGACTTTTGGTTTATGAGTACATGAGCAATGGAGCACTCCATGATCATTTGCATAACAAGAACAATATTGAAAAAAGTAGCAGCATTTTGAATTCTTGGAAAATGAGGATAAAAATTGCATTGGATGTCGCAAGAGGGATCGAGTATCTCCATAACTTTGCAGTGCCACATATAATTCATAGAGATATCAAATCCTCAAATATTCTTCTAGATGCAAATTGGACTGCAAGAGTATCGGATTTTGGGTTATCATTAACAGGACCATATTCTGATAAAGAATTCAAGCCATCAAAGGCGGTTGGAACAGTAGGATATATTGACCCTGAGTACTATGTCTTAAATGTACCAACAGCAAAAATTGATGTTTATGGTCTAGGTGTAGTGTTATTAGAGCTTTTGGCTGGAAAGAAAGCTGTGTTCAAGGCTGAAGAGGAAGGTACAGGTCCAACAGGGATTGTGGAGTATGCGACGCCACTGATATCAACAATGGAGCTGCAGACTTTGTTAGATAAAAGGGTAGGATCACCGGAGATTCATGAGGCAGAGGCAGTGGAATTGATGGCCTACACTGCAATGCGTTGTGTAAGCTTGGAAGGAAAGGAGAGGCCTAATATTGATGAAATTGTTGCAAATTTGGAAAGAGCATTGGCTTTTTGTGAGGAGACTCATGCTAGCCTCTCGACTTTCACATTCTCCATTCCATCAGATTGAAATTTACCTTCCAGTGTCATTTACAATTGAATTTTTCATTTTAAGAAAAAACCCCATTTTGTTTTTACTCTGTAACCATAAGTCGCTTAACATTTGGTTTCTCTTTTGCCTATATTGTAGGGTAATTCGCCCTCATAGTTGTTAACACCATATACAGTAATTATTTCTGCAAGTGTAACAAAATTATAACAGTCAGTGGTCTCTAACATAATGGTCCCTATCCTGTTGTTTGTGGTGTTCAAAGGCATTCTCTCGGATATTAGAGCAAGTTCTTTTCTTTAATTGAAGTTTCTTTCTTTAGCAGTTAACTTTATCCCTTTTTTACACCTTTGAAGTGACAACTTCAAGGCACTATTGATTTATCAGGAAAATGTAATAGTTTGCATGGGAGACAAAAAGGATTTGTAAATGGTTCAAGCAAAATTATCACACAATTTATTGGGATCTGAATCACATGGGAGCAAGCCTACGTCCTGAATTTATTATTACTTTCTAAGGTTTCTTTCTACATAATATGCCTGCAAGACCGGATGAGGCACATGGGTCCATTCTAAAGAATTTTAGGCTTTATTAAAAGAATCAAAAAATGTTTGGCAAATAATTGAAGTTACTTGGCAAAAGGGAAAGATGTGAGATTTCAAAAGATGGCACCTTGCCTTTCCTTTTAATGTTTCCATCCCATATTATCTCTGTCACAGGCTGTAAGATTTCTCCAAAGCAATATATTAAAAGCTCCAATGAATTTGGTGAACATGTGATTTGTTTTACTATGTCAAATAAATATTTTAATACAAGGAAGGTTAGTGTGTTTGTATCATAAGGGGATAACTAAACCTTGAAAAAAGCTTGTAGGGGTCCCAGATGCCAACTTCAACCCCAACTCTGTGGATTTGACTTTAAACCAATTAATATATTACTTTGTTTCACAAATCTGTATTAGGTTTGTGCCTCAAGCTGTCTTAATAAATTCATATCTCAAATTGTTTCCTAATAATTTCTGAATAAAGGAAGTTTGGCATACATCAGTCAACTACTCCTGTTGCTTCACAAGCATACTTTCTTGCCTGCTGTGTTCTTGCTCTCACTTCTGCAGAAGGTTCTTTTTGCTATTCTGTGAGTCTCTGCTGTCTTTTCTACACTACATAAGTTAGTTCAAGTCATTATCAATTGTATGATTCAGGCTTGAAAATCTTCCGTTTTCTTTCTTATATGGTCACCTAATGCACTAAACAGTAGGCGACTATCTGTTAACCATTCTTGCATTGACTTATTGATCATTAAATTAATCTGGGCAGACTGGCAGTTCTCAGTCAGCAGATTGCTTTTGTAATGATTAGAAAAAGGGGGTTACAACTTATTACAGCTATATTCTAGAATTAGAAAATGTTTGTCTCTTTTGCTTTCATTATTTTTAAACACTTCTTTAATCTGTCAATGTCTTATCTCATATATACATTTGATCAAAGGCATTTTTTCTCAATATACATATGATGGCATAGTATATTATTCTACATTAGGTTCAAGCAAATTCAAATTGCATAAGAAGCCGGACTGACTTGTATTTATCTCCTCTACGATCATGTAGTGGAACTGCTCGAATCCCAGTTCTTAACTCTGATATAGGCAAACATGTTTGACCTCCAAAGTCATTTTGTCCTGATGTATCATATTCAAGTGCTTGAATCCTAAGCACAGCCAAATCAGGAACAGTCAATGGAAACTCAAACTCCTCGTTCCATTCTGGTAGCCAGTCATCTTCAATTACTTTCGTTTTTCGCTTAGCTTTATCAGCGGGGACTCCAGCAATGGCTAACTGCAAACAGGTCATCAATTAGTCAGTTACATTTTTGCCATGTCTGTGTTCCCAAATTCTTAGATTGTTTAACAATCTTACTCTGACAAAGAAGTCAGGAGGGGAATATAGATCAAAATGCGTGCGGCGAAAATCCAAATCCCATCCTTCTCCCATGAAGACTTTAATCTGTTAGAATGATGGTAATTTGAGAATGTATTAAAGAAATGTAAACATGGAAGTTCAAAAAGCTCACAAATAATACTGCTAAAGTTTTTCACCTTCAAAATTTTCCTCACATGTAATTGCGTATGAGGATAAAAAACGTCCATGTTTGGACCATCATGCAACAAGAAATCTGGTTTTTTCACATAACCACAGCCACCATTGGCTCTGAACATTCCTTGCATGACCCAAAGGTGCTTTCCATAGCCCTGTAAAGGATTAAAAAAAGTAATAATAAAAAGAAATGGTAACGGAAACTATATACACGCACAACATGTATAAAAAGAGACAAGATAACATCAAATGTTTTCTAGTTGAAAGATATTCATCAAATGTCTTATAGTGGAAAAAAGCCTAAAGAAGTACGCTACCTGCATATTAAATGCAACCATTTGAGCGCCATGTGTCCACCCAACAAAGGGATTGTAGTTAGATGAATCAAGGCGAAGACCTTTGGGATATACTCTAAGCAAATTCCGTTGAGTGAACCTAGAGTAGGCAATTTTTGAGAGTAACTACAGTGAACAGTGATTTAACTGAGATAATAGGCTGACTATGATTGTATTTACCTGATAATTTCAGTTCCAAGTGTTCTTAAAGCATTTTCAAGTTCTTGTTCACTCAGGCTGAGACGTCTAACTTTGTTCGAATCAATGGTTAGCCAATTTTCTATTGGACCTTTTACTTTCCCTGCATGTATGGCAATTAAGTTCCTGTATTCAGGAACCGCCTTCTCCTCATCTTCGTCTGGAATGTGTTCTTCTTCATCTAGCTGGTCCTGCTTCTCAGAAGAGGAGCAAGCAATTAACAAGGAAGATTAAAAGGAAGGGCATATTCTTGTGTAGATATACCTGATCGTTGGTTTCAAGCTCACTTTTGGAAGTTCCTTTCTCGTCCTGCCATTGCTCACTCTTTGATGATTTTCTTGACTTGTTTGGAGTTTCTTTTTCCTTGCTAATTTCAGTTTCAAGATACTCTTTGGGTGGTTTAGTTGATATCATAACCTTTTTCTTCAATGATTCTGGAGAAGGAAATGCTTCCATTTTATCTGATTCAGGACAGTACAGCATGCTTCCAAATGTTCTGGAGACCATCTACGGACCGAAAAAAACAGATTTGGGTCAAACAAAAAAAAATACACGATCAAGACCATGCCAAATAGTTTTGAAAGGAATTTTTGGTCAAGCTTACGTTAGCCACCTTGGCCTGAAGATTTGGAGTCAGATGGTCTTCAAAAGTTATTACGACAGGATATTCAGATGCATGAAATGCATTGTCTTTAATTGCCAATAAACATTTTATCAGGTCCACTGGAGCAGTAAGTGTTCTGCTTTACCAACCAAATTCAAAAATGAACATAGTAAACATTTCACATTAAGAGACAAGACAAAGATTATTTACGTTTTGAAATAAATGAACATTAAGTTTTACCCTCCATGGCAAACTTTCACATCGTCTTTCTTGGAATTTGGCCATAAATCTAATTCAATTACTCTCACACCTCTTCGTAGAGCATCTATAATGGGTAGAACACTACTGTCACTGCTGAGTTGATTTCCGGTCAAGTACGAGTTATGACCGGTGAACATGAAATAATGAGCCAATGGAGCATTCATGTCATGGTGCACCTGCATCCGAACACATTTAGTCTTCGCTTATACTACTAGGAAATGGAAAATTGAAATCACCAAAAAGACAAGGAAAAACTGAATATGAGTAAAATTACCCCTCGAGATGGAGAGAGAGCGGCATTAATGTCGCTCATAAGATATCGAAAGAAGGCTTCGAGATGGAGGCCCCTTCTTTGGAAGATGTTGAGATGCTTGAGGCTGTTGAAGATGGCTTGAGCATCTTCTTTTGTGGCATTATCTTCTCCTTGAACCTCAATCAGAAACCTTTGTAGGTCTTCCAGGGTCATATTCCCATTCTGCGAGTATTTGTTGAAGAGGATTTTGACATCTCTTGGAGGTTCTAGCAACCTTAGCTTGAATATTCTCCTAAAACAGAAGCAGACCCTGAAAGACTGCTTGGACATCTGCCGTAATAAAGAAATGAAATGCTGATGATTTTTAATTATGTTTCCCTATCCATATCTTCTTTTTTAAATGCAGAAAGAAAGAGACGACGAACTTAAAAATGTTATATATTCTCAAGAATGACGTCTATCCAAAGTGAGAATCTGTTTTTCCTTCTAAATCTAGTTCTTGATATTGCTTATCTTTTTAAAGAATAAGAGAAGCGACTCTTGCTTTGAATCTTTTTCTTGATAAAAAGGAAAGAGATTTCTTGTCATTGGATTAAAGAAAACGGCGGTGGGGCAGAGTAGTGTTGTTATTTATACTTTTCCATTAGCTCACTCGCAGGTTGCTGTACTAAGATGTATACCTCTAACTCTTCCTTTCGGAAGCAAAGATGGGATTGGCAACACAGTCAATTTATTTCCCAAAATGCTTGTCAATCAAGTTGTAAAACTACAAAGCAGTCTTCAATCACAAGAGAATAATTTGGCATTATCACCATGAACTCTTCTTATCTTATCCTCCTCATGTTAAATATTCGAAAGACCGTCTTTCTCGGAGGATACGAAAAACCTGTTTTCATTTTCTTTCGTGTTCTGAATTTTTAGATCCTCATTTCCAATGTATGTTTACTCTCTTCAACTATCATTAGTTTAACGTAATCATCTTTATACAACTCGTAGGAAACTTTAGTTAGGAATAGATGTTTTAACATTCTACATAATTCTGTTTTATTTTAGCCGTTCGTTACTGTAACTACAAAGTATTCTGTCTTGTTTATGCAGACAATTTTTTGACAGGATAAAACTATTCTGATCTTCTTCTGACTGTAATCAAAGCCTATGAGTCCATTGTCCAGAAATTCCAACAGTTTACAAACTTGCGTTCCAT
The DNA here is from genome assembly GCA_947857235.1 of Jatropha podagrica. Taxonomy (NCBI): domain Eukaryota; kingdom Viridiplantae; phylum Streptophyta; class Magnoliopsida; order Malpighiales; family Euphorbiaceae; genus Jatropha; species Jatropha podagrica. The sequence continues at coordinate 22,976 of CANUEP010056020.1, read as the reverse complement.
TTGATATTCAAGTGAACAAGTGCTCATAGCAGTTTTACCCAATTGAATCCATAAAAGCATGTACCTGATCTGAATTATTATCTATCTATGTATACCGGCTAACCTTTAAAAAAAAAAAAAAAAAGAGGATTATCATGTATATGTCAAAACAATCTTTGGAATTTCTACAGAAACTCAAAGCACATAAGAAGTCTTATTGAACTAAATTTATTTCCCTTGCGATCGAAGAGAGGGACTGCGCGGATCCCTGGACTCAATTGAGACACAGGCAAACAGGTTTGACCTGCAAAATCATCTTTCTCAGGCATTATGCGGTCATGAACTTCAACACGAAGCAATGCCAATTCTGGAACAGTTAATGGAAATATAAACTCTTCGTTCCAAGTGGGCATCCAATTGCTCTCGCTTTTCTTTGTTTTCTTCATTATCTTGTCGGGTGGAGCTCCTGCTATGCCAACCTAATATATTCACCAGGAAACCTCCATTAAAAACCAAACAGCCCAATGCCATAAGAATTTTGGAAACTAGATATAGACAAACACCAACTCACTCGGGTATAAAAATCTGGTGAGGAAAATAGGGCAAACTGTGCTCTCTTAAAGTCTAAATGCCATCCATCTCCCATATAAACTTTAACCTGCATCTAGAAGAAGTGTAAGAAAACACTACAAACGGGCTAAGTTAAGCTAAACACTAGAATTAGTACTCACCTTTAAAGTTTTCTTCACTGGCAACTTCGCTTTAGGATCAAATACCTGATTTTCTGGACCCATCGTCGTCAGAAAATCAGGCTTTTTGACATAGCCACACCCTCCATTTGATCTAAACATTCCATGCATCAACCAAAGAGACTTACCATATCCCTATGTGTTTTTTAACAGAAAGCTCGTTATTCCTGTTTCAGAACTTAGAATTACAGTGACAGGAAATTAAACAAGGAACAGGTACCCAAGTCAAAACCTGCATGTTCAGTGCAACCATTTGAGCTCCGTGCAACCAACCATTCATCGGCTTGTAGTTTGAGGAATCAATCCGAATACCTTTAGGATATATCCTCAAAATGTTCTTCTGGGTAAACCTGAATATAATGATGCTTGCATTGGATTAACTTGGTCTGGAGGATCGTAAATAGTACTTAAAAAAGCAGTAATGATCAGTGGTCAATGTTTGATGCATATATAAATACCTTACAACATCTGTCCCATGGGTTGCAATAACCTTTTCAAACTTTTGCTCTTTCAAGCTAACTCGTCTAACATTATCAAATTCAACCTTTAGTGCCTCTTTTAACCCACCCTTAGGCTTTCGAGCATTAATGGAAATTAGATGCTTGTATGCAGGTGCTTCTCGAGGGCGTAGTTCCTGTTCATTCTGATTCTGTTCGCTCGTATTTCCACTGCTCTGAAAAAGGGCAATCAAGGAAAAAGTTGAACCATACATTTAAAAAGTAGACTTTCGATAAACTAAGTAAATCAAAGAGTTGCAACACACCGTTCCATCATCTTCAGAATGAGATGAAAGTTCCGATAGGTCCTTTCCCCATATATGTTCACTCAAATATTTTTCTGTCGACGAGTTTATTCCCTTTTCCTTCATACTTTTAACTTCATGGTCCCCTTTCTCTTTTGGAAGTTTTGTAGATATTATGATCCTATATTTCAGTTCCTCTGGTGAAGGGAATTCTTTCAAGCATTCAGTTTCAGGATAAAACAGCATATCTCCAAAGGTCTCAGCAATCATCTACCAGAACAGAAAATTCATGATAATTAGTCTGTGATTCTAGATTAAAAACATTGATTTCAATATTCATAGAAATTAATTAATTATCACCTGAGCAGCTTTAGCTTGAAGATTCTCAGTAAGGTGGTCTTCAAGAGTTATTATCACAGGGTATGGAGATGCAGAGAAGGCATGCTCCCTAATGGATCTCAAGCACTTAATTAGCTTCACAGGTGTTGTAAAGGTCCTACATTTACAAGTGGCAACAAAATTCAGCAAAGGAAAAAAAAAAAAAAAAATCACCAGAGAGGAACTAAATATTGCATACCATCCATGAAGAACAAGTACATCATCTTTTGCCGAATTTGGCCACACATCAAGTTCTACCGCTCTCACACCTCTCTTTAGTGCCTTTTCAATAGGAACATCACTGCAATCACTACTGAGTTGGTTTCCTGTCAAATATGAATTGTGGCCAGTGTATATGAAATAATGGGACAAAGGTGCTTTCATATCTTGCTCAACCTGAATGTAAATGGGGTTAAAAAAAAGAAAGAAGAAGAACATTAGCACTAAGGAACAGAAACAATAAAGTGATGTCCAAACTCAAACACTAGGAGAAGATGTGAAAATGCAGACCTGATTAGCAATAGGTGGGTTGAGATCTGTTGAGAAAAGGAAATGGTGAAAGTCATCAAGAGTGAGGCAGCTTCTCATACACTTAGTAATATGATGTCTCTTCTGCAATACCTGATCTACTATGAGCTCTGCCTCGGCAACTGATGCACCAACATCACCCTGAACTTCAACCAAGAACCGCTGAAGCTGCTCTGCTGTCATGTATGCATTGCCTTCTGTATACTTCAAGAATGCTTTCTTCACATCTGATGGTGGCCCTGTCTCCATGATTCTAAAACTCCCACTAAAGCACATTCTCATCTTTGTCCTGCTAAAATGCAAAGATCAAGAAATGTAAATGTTGCCTCCTTAATTAGTTGTAATAGTTTTGATGTTCAAATCTTTTACAGCTTTTCTGATTTCTTCTGTGTGCTTTTTGGAGTTGGCAAATATGCAAGGTCTAACTTTCTGTTTATATCTAAGATGTTCCTCAACAAATCACCCTCCATCTGGTTTTTATGTATGTGCGTCCAAAGTTGATGAAATGATGGCTATATATGGATACAAGAACGATGAACTAAGCTTATGCACCACTGAAAGTCAACAGAATCATCAATATGTAGCAGCCCTTTCACATTTGGTTTTTACGGTTTCTTTTATTTCTTTTAGTGATAATGGGAATATTTTGGGTGTCACCATAGTTTTTCAGATGAGAAGTTTCCAAACGCTGAATTATAAATCATGCGGAATCTCAAATCTGTACCTTTAGAAGCAGGGGAGAAAAAGGAGTTGAAAAAAGAAAGAAAAGAAAAGAAAAGACACACCTAATGAAGACAGATTGGCTTCTAATCGTAGAAATTGCATATACAGATGTTAGTAAAAGTGATTGATTGGTTGCATTTTCATATGCTACTCTAAATTCTTTGATGGTAACTATCCATAGAGAAAAAAACAAAAAGGGTTTTCAATTTTGTTAGGAAATCATTTCTATGCCCTAACTATGCACTAAATGAATAAGAACACTGCACGCCAAGACATAACCTTTAATGGTAGGTGTATACAAGACTCGACAATAGATCCGAATTTGAATCCCTCTTCCAATGTTAAAAAAAAAGAAAAGAAAACTCTATTTTTTTCAAAAAAATTGCATTTTTTTTATTTATTTAGTGTAAAGTTGGGAGATGACTATATAAAAAGTAAAAATAATATATTCTTCAATTTCATCTTTTGGTAAATATTTAATCATCTTTATTCATACCAACCTAATGCATTAGTTAGTATTACTATAACTTAAAAGGAAGACCATAAAAGAAGAAGAAAATGTGTATCAGATATTTTAATAACTTGAAAGGAAGACCATCAAAGTGAAAAGGAAAAAGAGAAAGAGAGTTCAATTATTGTAATCTTTTTCTATTTTGGCTGACTTTGATTGACTTGCATGCAATAGCAAGCCCAGCTGGGCATTTCCATAAATCAATCAAAGTTCACATTACATATTCTTCTTTTTGAATAGGAAAATAAATATACTTTCTAATACCCCACAACGTATTGAAATTAATACATTTAGGAATAAAGCAATAGAATAAAAAAAAAAAAAAAATTAGGACAAAGGAAGATGAAGAAGAACCAAATCCCTCAGTTCACACATAATGTTGGGCAAAGGAAGGAGAAGATGCTAAGTTGTCCTTTCAAAACGGTCTCAATTAATCTTTATTTTCTATTCTTCAAGACCAAGGCACTATGTGCGACCAAATGCAGAATAATCGAAGGCCCACTTGCACTAACCTAACTTCAAAGTTCTTCTCACTATTCTGCAACTCATTGAGATGTATTTATATTTCCCTCATTTTATTTACTTAATTTGTGCTAAATTATAATATTTTTATATGTAAATTAACGAAATAATAATTTCTTTAAATTATAGCAAAATCAAAAATAATTTTATTAAATTACTCTTTTATGTCAAAATCAAATATGTTATAAAACTCTTTATCTAATATAAATAAGGATAAAATTGAAAAAAAATAGTTTATTAATACTCAAAATATGTTATATTTTCTAATAAAACAAGACAACTTATATTTTGTAATGCAAAGAGATTATTTATTTTATAAATTACTCACGCATAACATCAATCTCATACCGATTGATGCCCATTAAATGCACTTACAGAGCTTCGAATTAGATTTAGCGGTTTCTGGTGATAGGAATGTGATAGCGGTTGTTTACAAACAAAAAATTCATAAGAAAGGACAAGTTATATTTACGTTTATATAGGAAAAAAAAAAAAAAAGAAAGATAGTTCATGGACTAAAAGTGCTTTATGTTTAATGCAGATTCACATTTGAAAATCCAGATGAGTTATAGCCACTGATTGAACAATCAAGTTCCAAATAAGATATTCCATTAAAAAAAAAAAACACGTAATAGTTATCAAAGATGATGAGGAACACTTACTAGTTACTCCTTTGGCATATCTTTTTCAGGTATCTTTGCAAGTAGCAGATTTTTTCACAATTATTCTTGAATTTTAGAATTCCGTCCTCTTCTGTGTTTCGATTTGTTGAAATCTATCCTCCAGAAAGATCAAATATGCTAATTAAAGAAGAAGATGTTCATAATAGGAAGAATGTGATCTTGGTCTGTAAAAGGCAAGAAATGTAAAATGCATGGCCGCACTATGTTTCTTGGAGCCAAGAAAAAAAGTTAAAAAAAGAAACTTCCATATTAATTATACTCGCATCAATAAAGACTAAAATTTTCCTTTTACATGCAATGCAAAGCAAAGCATCTCTTCTTCGGTTACTTGCCAAGAAAATGAAACCAGTTCAAAAATAGAAAACAAATTTGGCTTGATTGTAATTGTTTACAAGTAAGTTCATCCTTGAATATTTGTCCTCTGATGTTTCTGTTTTCTCCAATATAGTTTCACATCCTGCCATATCAGTTATGCGCATGAAAGGAAAGTAGGAAGCCAAGCCCCCATTAATCCCCAAACAGAAGAGAGGTGGCAACAAATATTTGCAAGTATTTTAGGCCGTGATCCCACATAAACCAAGGTTTTTGGAGTGGAGAACTTTCCATTGCATAAAAACATCAGTATATATGAAAATAATTTTGAGGGATGAGAATACTTTAGAAACAACATGTTTTAACCCTCATTCTACTTCATTCATCAACATGCAGGGAGATTTATCAATAGATAGAAGCAATACCCAAACAGAATTACCTATCCTATTCTAGCTCTTCACCATCTAGAAACTATAGGACATATATATATATATATATATATATATATATATATGGTCGTAGGAAATGATTTACCTGCACCGGTGTTAGAGGAAGGGGACAATTGCTTCCCTAAAATCTTTGCACAATGTTCATTAGAATATATAAATGCTCTAATGATCATGTTTGATGAGAATTGAGTATGATTTTGAAATTGCAGCGGCTAATCTAACTATTTGCCAACATTCTTACTTCGATATGGGACATATGATAGGATAAAACAAGTTCTTGATGGGTAAGATAGGTATAAAATTCTTATTTTTTTAGTTTGAGTAAAATTTTATGAATTATGTCGGTTGGTTGAACCTATACATTGAGCCTATAGATGTATTGTGTGCAAGTGACGAGTATTATTGATAATAACTAAGCATGAGATTGATAAAGAATCATGGGTTAGACCTTGAAATGACAACAAATGCGATTAAATGTAATTTCAATCAAAATAAAAAATTCTTATTATTAACTGCATTTTTGTAAATAATTCTTTTATTTTATTATTTTGTAATTTAACGATTTGAAAAATAAAAGATATTACAAAAGATTAGTAATTGGGGCTATTATTTTGTAATTATATAAGGTGTTATTATAGAAAAATTTCATTATGCTTATCGTGGGCTGCACAGTAAAAATAATTTTTTTTTAATAATATTTACTGAATTGAGGAAAATTTTTATGGTGGAAATAATTCAAACTTTTTTTCTTAGCTTAAGAATAAAATTAAGAAAAAAAAAAAAATAACAATTGCTAGTTTCGCATAAACGTGGATCATTAAATTCGTGAATGACTCCATTCATATTAGCCGTCGAATCTGCTTACTTGTCGTTGGATCTACTGTTCTAGCTCTATACGCTTCTCTCATGGGTTTAGCAGGTAGGCAATAGGAACGGAAAGAGAAGACTGAAAAAGAAGCACTAGAAAGAGGGTCGACTGCTACAATATTAATTTGCTTGTGTCAAGAAAAAATGTTGTCGAGTTGGAGAAGAGCTGCTTCTCAAGTGTCGAAGCTTGGCAACAACAAAGACCTTTTTATCCCACGCGTGAGCTATGCCAAGGCTTCTGATGATTCTAGGCACAAGAACTTTCCCAGCAAATCACTGGTACTGAATATTTACTACTCTGATTCCCTCTTTTTTTTTTTTTTTTTTTTTTTTAAATTTTATAAATTATCATGTAATTTGCTCAAGTTTACCCCTTTTGGTTATGATTTTGATTGATTTGGCTGTGTATCATTGTTACTAAAATCAATCAACCAATAATTGACTAATGTTATTGCTATCTTCTTTTTATTTATCGTAAATGATAATACTGAGTAATGTCACGAATTCTGTGACTGTATGTTTATCAAGTGATGGTAGTGATTGTTGTTTGGTTTTAAACTATTTGATTATATAACAGGTAAATTTGGATAAAATGTTTTGGTCTAAGCCTTGTTTATTGGCTTTGGCTCCGGATTCCCCTCTCAGGGTTGAAGAGCCAAATTATATAGGCTTCCGGCGTTTTGTGCTTAAGCTCCTGCTGTTTTATAGTAAACAAAGCTCTTCTATCAGGGGTGCAAATGTGGTATACCAGCGCATCATTTCACAAGTAGATAAACCTGCCATTTATGAAGGTCAGTCCATTCTCATGCTTCTAATCCAGGGAAAAATAGTGGAATCAGTCCATTCTCTTGTTTCTACGTTGCTTGTTCATAAGAATTCCATTGATTAGCTCTGGTTGAAGGAGTAAAGCCATAGGATTTCTTACTCTGTTTTTATGGAATAATTTCCGTATTGGGAATTTGGGTCATGCATCACTGCACATGTTTTCATTGAATAAAGAACCTTCTTTAAACTTTTTGGTGTAAATTAAATTTTATTCATCTTCTTCATGCAGTTTTCAATTTGGAGAAGACATTTAAAATGACATTCTCTTTGCTTGTACTCCATATGTGGCTTTGTTTACGCCGTTTGAAACAGGAGGGAAAGCAAGGTGTTGAATTTGGGCAGTACTTGTATGAGATTTACAATCATGATGTGGAGCTGAGAGTCTCTAAAGCAGAGGTAATGTTTTTACAATTTTTTTGCTTTGAGTTTGCTTGAGGATATAATTTGCATTTCATGGTATCTTGTTCTTTTTGGTACATCGGAAAGTAAGGTATAAACAAGATAATCAAGTCATTTCTGGTTATCTGTGTGCCATTGTTGGAATACCCTTCTAGTTATCAATAAATATTTTATTACTGGGCTGGGCTTTCTGACAATATTGTTGAACCTGCACCATGGGATGCTTTGCAGGGAACTGATTTTCTATGCCCATGAATAACAATAGAAATACTCATAATTGCTAGAATTTTGTAAACTCTTGTGCTATATGTTTGTATTGGCAGGTTAACTTATTGTTGACTAAATGGATGAAAGAGTTGGAGAAGATATTCTATGGAAATATTGTTGCTTATGATTCTGTTCTGCTTCCGGAGGCTAAATCCAATGAGCTCGTGAAGGTAGTATGGAGGTGAGAACATCATAGAACCAAGTCCAGAAATTTCTTTGATATGAATGCTGCATTTACCGTCATCCTAATTTTGGATTTTGAGAGTACCTAGATATGATATGTGCAAGGATCCTTTCCTTTTGTTCCTTCTAATGTTGAAATCTTCGTTATGGGCAAGCTTTATACCAACATTGATAACCTATTGGGGTTCTGAGACTTGTGCTCAGGACTAGTTGTCCTTAACAGTCCCCTGCCACTCATCTCACGTGTGTTTCTGAGGTTAAAATAGAGGACTGTACTGGAATTGGTTTGCAATTGCAAAGCTTTTCATATATTATAGTTTTTGAGTTAAGCATAGTAGTCGGATAAAAATGTTTCAATTTTTTTTACATAGTTAATTTAGTTTTTTTTTTTTTTTTTTGGATTATTCAACAGATTAAACAATCTTTTAAAGAATGAGCATTCCTCTTCTTCTTGGCATACATTTTGCATATCATTTGATGATTCTTTATGGTTTGTTAATTTCACCTTATTTGTATCATCTTCATATTTGTTAGTTAGAACTTCCAATCATATAGCCGAGCCCAACTAGTTTGAGACTAAGGCTTAGTTGTTGTTGTATCCTCATAAGTTGCATATGTTGGTTTTTGAAGATAATTTGGCGTTCTTATTCTGTTTCTTGCACCATTGAAACAAGAAAAATTATATATACACTAAAATAAAACCAGAAATCACTGTTCACAGGAACAATGATTTTTGTTTCTTTACCAATTATGTCCTTTTCTATTATATGATTTGACATATTTAGCCTTATTAATTTTTAGTTGCTAAATTATGTAGCTGCCATGTTGATATAACTCTTGCAGTTATAGACTATGGCCACTTGCACGGTTCACTAATCACTAGGTTGGATGAAAGGTTTTTTATTATTTTGAACTCCAACTTTTATTCTTTTTTTTTGCAGTGCTGTAATTTTCCATATCCGGTTTTCATTGATAAATTATATTGTAATAAATTATATAAAATATTAAGTTTGGGAATTAATTTTTTCTTTGGCAATTAAGAGCCTATATAATTACAATTTCTGTGGCCAAATAATTAAAACTAAATTTATAGGAAAATATCTATAGTTTCTCCATCTTTTGTCTATTTGTAAAAAATATATAAAGCATAAAAATATATATACAAAAATTTTACTAGGCTAATTATTACTGTTATTGATTTATTTTGGTTAATTATAGACGTAAACATGTTTATTCATAAAGTTTTCGGTTCATGAATAAAAAGAAATTATTTACAAAGTAATTTTTTTTTTCAATCAATCAAGATTTGACCTTTTAAGCCTATTTATTCACTTAGAAATATTTTTGGAGCAATATAATATTTTTCAAGTCATTCATCTAATGAGACAATCATATTTAACTCTTAATTCAAATTTTCTACTTCCTCAAATGTGTTTTTAGATTGAATCAAGAAAATATTAACATGTTATGCATAATTCTTATAGTTTTCAATCAATTAAGAATTAATAGAAATTAAATTAATTCAAATTTTATACTTCCTCAAATGTGTTTCTAGATCAAATCAAGAAAATATTAATATGTTATACATAATTCTTATAGTTTTCAATCAATTAAGAATTAATAGAGAATACATTACTGACAAGGCAGGAATATTTTCGCTTGTTTTACCTAAAGATGATGGGATTCTTTGGATGTATATTTTTGTTAAATCCTCATCTAATTAGTCATGGGGTTACCTGGAAAAATATTATCAGTCATCAAGGCTTAATTTGTTTGTCCAAAAAAGTTGAAGATCTGGTAATGTTCACAGCAATAGGACTCTTCCCTTTCACATTCAACAAGTTTTTGGCTTTATGTGTAATGTTTTGTATTAGGGTCCAGTGCTCAATATCAATGCTAAATGTGAGAAAAATGAGATTTCTTCCATCCAGTGGTCTACAGGACGAATTTAAAATTATTGAAGTAACACATATCTATTCTTGTTTTGATTGCAGTTCTGTTGTGTGTGCAGGAATATCTTCTCTGATGATGGTAAATCAGAGCCAGATGCTACTGCATTACCAGCAGTCCAGGCACGTTTTGATCTTTGCTTTTGCCACTGTGATTCACAGTGCTAATTGGCAGAGGAATTGTATTGTTTTTCTGGCCTTGGTTGTAAAATGTATTATTCTGAGACTGAGACTGAGACTGGAAGTTGGTGGACCACCTTTTCATGATTCTCGTGTTCTAGTTTTTTAAAGATGTGATTTCTTATTTGCCGCATTAGACATCTCAAGAAAGTTAACCTTTTCCAGTGGACACCAAAGTTAGGGGGTCGTTTGTTGACTGCGATGCTAATAGATATAATGAATCCCTTACATGATGATCTATCTCGTCTTGAGCAAATCATACCATCTAACTTGATTAGGTTCTGTTTTTCTTTGATATATTTGCAAAATAAAACCTTATCTAACTTGTTTCTTTTGTAAATCAATGCATAAATCCGCTGAATGTTTGCTTTTATATGCAGGCAATGGCAAGATATGTACGCCACGAAGTCAATTGTCTTTCCTTAACAGGTAGGTTTCAGTCAACAAATTATGTTGGCTACTAACTGATTTCTACCCACTTTCTTCCCTTGCCCAACCACTGACTGAGAGGATAAGAGTAATGAGATAGGGATACCAAAACTAGATTGCAGCTATTGTTTGCTTTGTTATCTAATTTCTAAAGTTGGTTACTAGATCATAGAAATAGAGAGGAGAATAAGAAGATGGTGCATCATAATTAAGCCAAAACTACTAGATTACATCCATAGTCACTCCGTTATCTAAGATTCCTCATCCCTGTTACTAGATTCAGTGATGAACCTAGATGAGCATTGTTAGCATAATTTCCTGTTTATTTTCATGCATTTGGATTGACATAAATATGCTCATGCGTATATGTGCACACATGTCACCCTAGTTAAGCATGACTATTAAGTTACCAGGTTAAAGTTTTATTCAGAAGTTACAATTTGATTGTGCAATTTGATGGGCAGACAAAGAAGCCTTGTTTTCTGGGAATTTCATGTTTACCTCCTTAGATAACACGTCATCTGATACGGAAAGGAAATGAATGGACACAGGCAGGTATTGAATTCCCATGATAGATTTCGGTGTTAGAAGAAAAAATGCTCCTCATGCCATACGGAAGGATGCATAAAGCAAACACTTTGTATTTTTTTATATTATTCTTTGATTTTTTTTAAAAAAATTTTTCCCGTATTAATTTTTAAGGGAAAGTGATGGAGCGAGTTTATATGATGGGATAACATTGCCATGCTATGCTTGTGGTGGCAAATTATAGTAAGAGGACATTTCTGTAAAATAGAATAAATGAATATTTATTTTTTATATATTGTTTTTAAAAAATTTTGATGGATTCATTTACATCAGCTTGATTTTTGGGTTATTTCTAGAATTTTGGTTCGTTATTTTTTTTCTTTTTGCAAAAATTATTTTTGGTTATCAGTCCTTTCGAAAATTTAGTTCGAAATTGGTTTTATCAAAATTTAATTTAATTTAATTTAAATCATTTGGATTCAAATTGATATTCAAATGCTCATTCATTATGGAACCGAGCTTAGGGTAGCTGCCGTCGAATTTAATGAAAGAACCATGGAGAAGGATGCTCCGAACGCAAAGCTACTTGCATTAATGAGACAGGAGCTAGAAGACGAGGTAAAACAAAAGGATTAATTTCAAGATGGTGAAGAAATTAATGTGGTGTGGGAAAGATTATATGGGCTAAATGAAAGAAGATAAAGTTTGATGAGTAAGGATGATTTTTGTGATGTCATATACCGAATGAATGAAGAGTTTTATGTCTTATTTTATTACCTAATACAATTTCTTTTCATAATCGACCCTTCAAAATTGGGCCTGAATTTCTATTATGGGTTTACAATAGGTTTATTGGGGCTCGCAGTGAGCCTAACAAGCTAAGTTAAAAGTGTGCCTTAATTTTCATTTGGCTCAACAAACTATGTGTTTGTTGGAGCCTAAAGTGAATCTAGCGTCATGGAATTCAGGCAAAAAAATTTGAAGGTGTACCCCTTTAGTCTAAGAAGCTTTATGAAGACCTATTCTGAAGCCGATATCCTCTTTTAGACAATCGTTTAGGGTCTTATGGTGAAGTCGACATGCCTTTTAGCTTGCTTGATGCGTGATTGAGAATTGCATATGCCAAATATGTTCATGCACAAAATAAGCGCCACTCTGGAAGAATTCGACAGTTTTGGCACAATATCTCTCTATCTGTTGGTTGACATGCCATTTCAAGGAAATAATATTTTGTTTAAGACACGTAAGAAGCATTAAAACCATTTTAAAGCCATGTTGTGCTGGAGCTTCTAGCTCAAAAATCGAAATGTATACCCCTTTGGTCTAAGAAGCCCTAAGGCCTATTCTGGAGTCGATATTTGTATGTATGCGAGTCGGGCAGCTCGGATAGGGTCTTATGATCAAATCAGTATGCCTATCTCTCTCATTCATTACATCATTAAGAAGTGCATACGCCACATAAATTCATGCACAAAATCAATGCCACTCCGAAAGAATTCAGCAGTTTTGGCCTAATATCTCTTTGTCTATTACTTGGCACGCTATTTCGGATCCGTAATAGTTTGTCTAAGACATGTAGGAAGCATTGGAACCATTTTCTAGCCATTTCGTGTCAAAGCTTCCGGCCTTGAAATCCAAAGGTATACCCCTTTGCTCCAAGAAACCCTATATGAAGGTATGTTTTAGAGTCGATATCGTATGTGCGCCAGACGGGCAGCTTATATAAGGTATTCTAGGCAATAGTATAGGGTCTTGTATTCAAATCAGTATGCCTACTCGTCTGCTCGATGCATCATTAAGAATTGCATATGCCATATAAATTCATGAGCAAAATCAGTGCCACTTTAGAAGAATTCGATAGTTTTGGCCAAATATCTCTCTGTCTGTTGCTTGGCACGCCATTTTAAGGCCATAATATTTTGTCTTAGACATGGAGGAAGTAGTGAAACCATTTTCAAGCCATTCCGTGCCGGAGCTTTCGGGATAAAAAATTCAAAGGTATACCCCTTTGGTCTAAGAAGCTCAGTGTGAAGGCTTGTTCCGGAGCTGATAATGTATGTATGCCCGATGGACAGCTTGTATAGGGTATTCTAAGTGATAGTTTAGGATCTTGTGGTCAAATCGGTATGCTTGTCTCGCCTGCTCGATGCGTAATTAAGAATTGCGTAGGCATATACATTTATGCGCAAAATTGGTGCCACTTAGGAAGAATTCGACAGTTATGGCCCAGTATCTCTCTGTTTGTTTCTTGGCATGCCATTTTGAGGCCATAATATTTCGACTAAGAGATGCATGAAGCATTCAAACCATTTTCAAGCCATTCCGCGCTGGAGCTTTCGGGCCCAAAAATTCAAAGGTATACCTCTTTTGTCTAAGAAACCTTGTATGAAGGCTTGGTCCAGAGCTGAGATTGTATGTATGGAAGGCGAGCAGCTCATATAAGGTTTTCTAGGTGAAAGTTAGGTCTTGTGGTCAAATCGGTATGCTTATCTCTTTTGCTCGATATGTCATTAAGAATTGCATACGCCATATAAATTTATACACAATATCGGTGCCACTCTAAAAGAATTCAATAGTTTTGGCCATATCTCCCCTTGTCTGCTCTTGGCATGCCATTTTGACACCATAATATTTTGTTTAAGACATGTAGGGAGCATCAAGACCATTTTTGGGGAATTCCATGCTGAAGCTTCCAAGCTAAAAAAAATCCAAAGGTATACCCCTTTGGTCTAAGAAGTCCTGTATGAAGGTCTATTTTGGAGTCGATATCGTCCTCTTGGCATGAGTTTAGGGTCTTATGGTGAAATCGGTATGCCTATCTCGCCTGCTCGATGCATCATTACAACTTGCATATGCCATATAAATTCATGCACAAAATTGGTGCCACTCTAAAAGAATTTGGCAATTTTGGCCCAATTTTTTTTGTCGAAAAATCCAAAGGTGTACCCTTTTAGTTTAAAAAGCCTTCTATGAAGGCCTGTTCTAAAGATGATGTTGTATGTATGCCAGACGAGGAGCTCGTATAGGGTCCTCTAAGCGATAGTTTTAGGTCTTGTGATCAAATCGGGAAGCCTATATCTCTCACTTGAAGTGTTATTAAGAATTGCATATGCCATATATATTCACGTTAAAAATTGGTGCCACTATAGAAGAATTTGGCAATTTTGGCCCAATATCCCTATGTTAATTACTTAGCACACTATTTTAAGGCCATGATATTTTGTCTAAGACATGTAGGAAGCATTAATATGATTTTCAAGCCATTTCGTGCCAGAGATTCTAGGCCTAAAAATCCAAAGGTATACCCCTTTGATGTAGAAGCCTTGTCTGAAGGCCTGTTCTGGAGTCAATAATGTATGTACGCTAGATGGCCAGCTCGTTTAGGGCCTTCTAGGCAATAATTAAGGGTCCTGTGGTCGAATTGGTATATGTACCTCGCCTGCTCGATGTGTCATTAAGAATTGTGTACGTCATATAAATTCATGCGTAAAATAGGTGACACTTAGGAAGAATTCGACAGTTTTGGCCCAATATCTCTTTGTCAGTTGTTTTTTGTTTATGACATGTAGGAAGCATTGAAACTATTTTCAAGCCATTCTGTGCTGAAACCAACGGGCTCAAAAATCTAAAGGTATATCCCTTTAGTATAAGAAGCCCTATATGAAGGCCTGATCAGGAGTCAATATTATATGTACACTAGCTGGACAGCTCGTATAGGGTCTTTTAAGTAATAGTTTGGGGTCTTGTGGACAAATTGGGATGCCTGTCTCTATTGCTAGATGCATCATTAAGAATTACATATGCTCAAAATTGATGCCACTCTGGAAGAATTAGGTAGTTTTGGTCCAATATCTCTCTGTCAGTTACTTGGCATGCCATTTTGAGGCCATAATACTTAGTTTAAGATATGTAGGAAGCATTGAAACCATCTTTGAGCCATTTCATGCTTTGGCTTCTGGCCCAAAAATTCAAAGTTATATATCCCTTTGGTCTAAGAAGCCCTGTATGAGGGCCTATTCTAGAGCTGATATTGTATGTACACGAGATGAGCATCTTGTATAAGGTGTTCTAGGCGACAATTTAGGGACTTATAGTAAAATCGATATACTTATCTCTCTCGTTCATTGCATCATTAAGAATTACATACACCATATAAATACATGAGCTAAATCGGTAACACTTAGGAAGAATTCGGTAGTTTCGCGTCATATCTCTTTGTCTGTTGTTTTGCATGCCATTTAGAGGCCATAATATTTTGTTTAAGACATGTAAAAAGCATTGAAACCATTTTTGAGTATTTCCTTATTGGAGCTTGCAACCCTACCTTTGGTCTAACAAACCCTATAAAAAGGCCTGTTCCAAAGCCAATAATGTATGTACACTAGATAGGCAGCATGTATAGGGTCTTTTGGGTGATAGTTTAGCGTCTTGTGGTCAAATCAGTATATCTATCTAACTTGCTCAATGCGTCATTAAAAATTGAATTCGCCATATAAATTCATGCACAAAATTGGTGCCACTCTGGAAGAATTTGGCAGTTTTGGGCCAACATCTCTCTATCTTTTGCTTAGTACCCCGTTTCAGGGCTATAATATTTCGTATAAGACTTGTAGAAAGCATTGAAACCATTTTCGAGCCATTCCGTGTTGGAGCATTCAGGCCTAAAAATCTAAAAGTATACCCTTTTGGTTTAAGAACCCTTACATGAAGGCCTATTCTGGAGCCAATATTGTATGGCACGGCAGACGGGTAGGTCATATAAGGTCTTCTAGGTAATAGTTTAGGGTCTAGGGGTAAAATTGCTACACCTATCTCGTCTGCTCGATGCGTCATTAAGAATTGTATATGCTATATAAATTTATGTGCAAAATTAGTGCCGCTCTAGAAGAATTCAACAGTTTTGGCCAAATATCTATCCGTCTAGTTCTTGGCACATCATTTCGAGGCTATAATGTTTCATCTGAGACATGTACGAAGCATTGTAACCATTTTTTAGCCATTCTGTACCAGAGCATCCTGGCCCAAAAATCCAAAGGTGTACCCCTTTGGTCTAAGAAGCCTTTTATGAAGGCTTATTTCGGAGCTGATATCGTCTATGAGCCAAATGGGCAGCTCGTATAGGGGTCTTCTAAGAAATAGTTCAAGGTCTTGTGGTCAAATTGGTATGCTTATCTCTCTCGATTGATGTGCAATTAGGAATTGCATATGCCACATAAATTCATGCTCCAAATCGGTACCACTCTAGATGAACTCGGCAGTTCGGGTCCAATATTTGTCTGTCTAGTTCTTAGAATGCCATTTTGGGGCCATAATGTTTTGTCTAAGGCATGCACAAAGCATTGAAACCATTTTTGAGCCACTTCATATGGGAGCACTCAAGCCCAAAAATTTAAAGGTGTATCCTATTGGTCTGAGAAGCCCTTTATAAAGGCCTGTTCTAGAGCGGATAACCTTTGTACCCCAGACGATTAGCTCATATAGGGTCTTCTAGTTGATAGATTAGGGTCTTGTGGTCAAATTGGTATGCTTATCTCTCCTGCTCGATGTGTCATTGAGAATTGCATATCCTGTATAAATTCATGTGCAAAATTGGTGCCACTCAAGAAGAATTAAGCAGCTTTGGCCCAATATCTCTCTATCTGTTGCTTGGCATGCCATTTCAAGGCCATAATTTTGTCTAAGACATGTAGGAAGCATTGAAGCCATTTTTAAACCATTCCATATCGGATCATCCGAGATAAAAAATCTAAAGTTATACCCCTTTGGTCTAAGAAGTCCTGTATAAAGGCCTATTTTAGAGCGGATATTGTATGTACACCAGAAAGAAGCTCGTATAGGGTCTTCTAGGCTATAGTTAGGGGTTTTGTAGTCAAATTACTGCTCAAGTGTCATTAAGTATTGCATACGCCAAATAAATTCATGCGCAAAATTGGTGCTACTTTAGAAGAATTCAACAATTTTTGCTTAATACCTCTTCTGTTTGATTCTTGACATGCAATTTTGAGGCCATAATATTTTGTCTCAAACATGTAGAAATCTTTGAAAGCCATTCTGTCCTGGAGCATCTGGGCCCAAAAATCTAGAGGAAAACTCCTTTGGTTTAAGAAGCCTTATATGAAGGCCTTTTTTGGAGCGAATATCATCTGTATGCTAAATGTACAGCTTGTATGGGGTGCTCTAAGAGATTTTTTGGTGTCTTAGGGTCAAACTGATATGCTTATCTCTTTTGCTCAATGGTTCATTATGAATTGAATATGCCATGTAAATTCATGCGCTAAATCGGTGCCATTTTAGAAGAATTTGATAGTTTTGGCCTAGTATCTCTCTGTCCTTTTGCTTGGCATGCCATTTTGAGGCTATATTATTTAGTCTAAGACATGTACGAAGCATTGAAGTCATTTTCAGGCCATTTCATAATGAAATTTCTAGGAAAAAATCCAAAGGTTTATCCCTTTGGTTTAAGAAGCCCTGTATCAAGGCTCGTATCAGAGTCAATATTGTATGTACACCAGATGGGTAGCTCATATAGCATCTTCTAGGTGATAGTTTAGGGTGTTATGGCAAAATCGATATGCCTTTCTTGCTTACTCGATGTGTCATTAAGAATTGCATATGTCATATAAATTCATGCGCAAAATCAGTGACAATAAGGAAGAATTCGACAGTTTCTATCCAATATCTCTCTGTTTGAGTCTCAGTATGCCATTTTGAGGAAATAACATTTTGTCTAAGACATGTAGGAAGCATTGAAACCATTTTTGAGTGATTCCATGTAGGAGCATCCGAGCCTAAAAATCCAGAGGTATACCCCTTTGGTTTAGGAACCCTTGTATGAAGGCCTGTTATGGAGTTGATATTATGTATACATTAGACGACAACTCGTATAGGGTCCTCTGAGCAATAGTTTAGGGTCTTGTGGTCAAATTGGTATGCCTATCTCTCTCGGTTGATGTGTCATTAAGAATTGCATACGACATAAAATTAATGCGTAAAATCGGTGCCACTCTAAAAAAATTTGATAGATTTTGCCCAATATCTCTCTAACAGTTGCTTAGATTTCGAGGCCATAATTTTGTTTAGGATGTACAGCAAGCATTCCAACTATTTTTTAGCCATTTTGTACCGCATATTTTGGGCCCAAAAATCTAGAGGTATACCCCCTTTGGTCTATCAAGCCCTGTATGAAGGCCTATTCTAGAGTCGATATCGTCTATATGCCTGATAGACAACTTATATAGGGTCTTCTAGGCAATAGTTTAGGGTCTTATGGTCAAGTTAGTTTACCTATCTCTCTAGCTTGATGCGTCATTAAGAATTGCATATGCCATAGAAATTCATGCGCAAAATCGATGCCACTCTAAAAGAATTTGACACTTTTGGCCCAATATCTCTCTCACTATTGCTAGGCACACCATTTCAAGGCCATAATATTTTGGATAGGATGTGGAAGAAGTATTAAAACCATTTTTGATCCATTTCGTGCCGGAGCTTCTACGCCTAAAACTCCAAAGGTATACATACACTTTTGGTATCAGAAGCGCTGTATGAAGGCTTGCTCTAGAGCCAATATCGACTGTACGCCAAATGGGTAGCTCATATATGGTGCTCTAGGTGATAGTTTAGGGTGTTATGGTCAAATTGATATGCCTATCTCTCATGCTCGATGCGTCATTAAGAATTGCATATGCTATATAAATTCATGCATAGAATTGATCCATTTCAGATGAAGTTGACGGTTTTGGCCCAATATCTCTTTGACTATTGCTAGGCATGCCATTTCAAAGCCATAAGATTTTTTCTAAGACATGCAAGAAGTATTGAACCCATTTTTGAGCCATTTTGTGCTGAAGCTTCTAACTTAAAAAATCCAAAGGGAAACCCCTTTGGTCTAAGAAGCCTTGTATGAAGGCTTGTTCTAGAGCTGATATTGCATGTACGCTAGATAGTTAGCTCATATAGAGTCTTCTAGGCGATGGTTTAGGATCTTATGGTCAAATCAATATGCCTATCTTGCTTGTCCGATGTGTGATTAAGAATTGCATATGCTATATAAATTTATGTGCCATTTCTTGGTAGTTTTGGAGATATATATCTCTCTGTCCATTTGGTAGTTTTGGAGATATATGTCTCTCTGTCCATTTCTTGGCATGCCATTTTGAGGCCATAATATTTTGTCTAAGACATGTAAAAAGTGTTCAAATCATTTTCAAGCCATTTCGTGCAGAAGCATCTGGGCCCAAAAGTACAAAGGGCCCTTTATGGAGGCACATTTTGGAGTCGATATCATTAGTATGCCAGAAGCGCAGCTTGTATAGGGTCCTCTAGGTGATAGTTTAGGCTCTTATGGTCAAATTGGTATGCCTATCACTCCTGCTCGATGCGTCATAAGGAATTGCATTTGCCATATAAATTCATGTGCAAAATCAGTGCCACTCTGGTAGAATTCGATAGTTTTGGCCTAATATCTCTTCAAATGTTGTTAGACACGCCATTTTAAGGCCATAATCTTTCATCTAGACATGTATGAAACATTGAAACCATTTTTGAGCCATTTTATGCCAGATCATCCTAGCCTAAAAATCCAAAGGTATACCCCTTTGGTCTAAGAAGCCCTTTATGAAGGCATGCCAAAGCCCATATCGTCTGTACGCCAGATGGAGAGCTCGTATAGAGTCTTCTAAGTGATAGTTTAGGGTCTTTTTGTCAAATTAGTATGCTTATCTCTCCCTCTCGATGTATCATTAAGATTTACATACGCCTTATAAATTCATACTCAAAATTGGTGAATTCGATAGTTTTAACCCAATATCTCTCTATCTGTTGCTTGGCATGCCATATCGAAGCCATAATATTTTTTCAAAGATTTGTTGGAATTAATAAAACTATTTTTCAGCCATTTTGTGTTGGAGCTTTTGAGCCCAAAAATTTAAAGGCATGCCCCTTCGGTCTAAGATTCCTATATGAAGGCTTGTTCTAGTGCCAATATTATGTGTATGCCAGAGGGGGAGCTCGTAGAGAGTCTTCTAGTTGATAGTTTATGGTCTTGTGATCATATCAGTATACCTATCTACCTTGCTCAAAGTGTCATTAAGAATTGTGTTTGCTATATAAATTCATGTGCAAAATTGATGCCACTTAGGAAGAATTCGATAATTTTTTCCCAATATCTCTATCTGGTTCTTGCGCACCATTTCAAGGCCATAATATTTCATCTAAGACATATACAAAGCATTGAAACCATTTTTGAGCAATTCCGTGCCGGAGCATCTGGGCCCAAAAATCCAAAGGTATACCCCTTTGGTATAAGATTCCTTATATGAAGGCCTGTTATGGAGCCGACATCATTTGTAGGCTAGACAAGCAACTCGT
The DNA here is from genome assembly GCA_947857235.1 of Jatropha podagrica. Taxonomy (NCBI): domain Eukaryota; kingdom Viridiplantae; phylum Streptophyta; class Magnoliopsida; order Malpighiales; family Euphorbiaceae; genus Jatropha; species Jatropha podagrica. Next base: position 2,404 of record CANUEP010056020.1, on the reverse strand, counting down.
ATCGGGCCTTCTAGGAAATTGTTTTAGGTCTTATCATTAAATTGGTGTTCCTATCTCTCCCACTCGATATGTCATTAAGAATTGCATACGCCATATAAATTCATGTGCAAAATTGGTGCCATGCTGGAAGTATTCAGTAGTTTTGGCCTAATATCTCTCTGTCTGGTTCTTGGCACACCATTTTAAGGCTATAATAATTCGTCTAAGACATGTACAAAGAATTAAAACCATTTTTGAGCCATCTCTTGTCGGAGCATTTGGGCCCCAAAGATCCAAAGATATACCTCTTTTGTCTAAGAAGGCTTGTTTCGGAGTCAATGTCATCTGTATGCAAAATGGGAAGCTCATATGGGGGCTTCTAGTCAATAATTTAGCATCTTTTCATCAAATCATATGCTACAATTGCCTACTCAATGTGTTATTAAGAATTGCATATGCTATATAAATTCATGCACAAAATCGGTGCCATTCCAAAGATATACCTCTTTTGTCTAAGAAGGCTTGTTTCGGAGTCAATGTCATCTGTATGCAAAATGGGAAGCTCGTATGGGGGCTTCTAGTCAATAATTTAGCATCTTATCATCAAATCGGTATGCTACAATTGCCTACTCAATGTGTTATTAAGAATTGCATATGCTATATAAATTCATGCACAAAATCAGTGCCATTCCAAAAGAATTTGGAAGTTTTGACTCAATATCTCTCTATCTATTGCTTGGAACGCAATGTTCAGGCCATAATATTTCATCTAAGACATGTAGGAAGCATTGAAACCATTTTTAAGCCATTTTGTGTTTGAGCTTCCGAGCCCAAAAATCTAAAGGTATGCCCCTTTAGTCTAAGAAACCCTGTATGAAGGCCTTCAAAGTCGATACTGTATGTACGTCTGATGGGAAACTCATATAGGGTCTTCTAGGCAATAGTTTATGGTCTTGTTGTTAAATTGGTATGCCTATCTTGCCTGCTCAATGCATTGTTAGGAATTATGAAAGCCATATAAATTGATGCGCAAAATCAGTCCCACTCTAAAAGAATTTGGTAGATTTTGCCCACTCTCTATCTGTCTGTTGCTTGGCAAGCTAATTCAAGGCAATAATATTTTTTTAAAGACATGTATAAAGCATTGAAACCATTTTGATCCATTTCATGCCGAAGCTTTCGGGCAAAAAAATCCAAATGTATACCCCTTTCGTTTAGGAAGCGCTGTATGAAGGCATGTTCCAAAGCCTATATTGGTAGTATGCCAAATGAGTTGCTCATATAGTGTTTTATATGAGATAATTTAGGGTTTGTTGGTCAAATCAGTATGCCTATATCTCTTACTTGGTACATCATTAAGAATTGCTTGCACATATAAATTCATGCACAAAATTGGTGCCTACTAGGTTGAATTTGGCAATTTTGGCCTAATAAGTCTCTGTCTATTGTCTGGTCCCCCATTTTAAGGCCATAATATCTTGTTTAAGACATTTAGGAAGCATTAAACCATTTCTGAGCGATTTTGTGTGGGAGCTTTTAGACCCATAAATCCAAAGGTATACCCTTTTGGTTTAAGAAGCTCTCTATGAAGGCCTGTTACGAAGCCAACATCATCAATATGGTAGATGGGCAGCTCGTATAGGGTATTCTAGGTGATATTTTATGTTTTTGTGATTAGATTGGTATGACCATCTCTCCCGCTTGATGCGTCATTAAGAAATGCATACGCCATATAAATTGATGAGCAAAATCGATGCCACTCCGGAACTATTCGACGGTTTTAACGCAATATCTCTCTATTTGTGTCTAGGCATGTCATTTTGAGGCCATAATATTTTGTGTAAAACATGTAGGAAGCATTGAAACCATTTTTGTGCCATTCCACGCCGGACCATTCGTCCTTAGAAATCCCAAGGTGTACCCCTTTGATATAGGAACTGTATGAAGGCTTATTCTGGAGCTGATATCATCTATACAACAGACGTGCACCTCATATAGGGTCCTCTAGGTGATACTTTAGGGTCTAATGGTCAAATTTATATGTCTATATTGCCTACTCGATGCATCATTAAGAATTGCATACACTATATAAATTCATGCGCAAAATTGATGCCACTCTAAAAGAATTCGACAGTTTTGGCCCAATATCTTTGTCTGGTTCTTGGCACTCCATTTCGAGCTTGTAATATTTCATCTTTGACATGTATGAAGCATTGAAACTATTTTTGAGCTATTCCGCACCAAAGCTTCCAGAAACAAAAATCAAAAGGTGTAACACCCACCGGCCAATCCCGAAGAACCAGACGACGGATGCCACATTCGGTGCCGGAGCACCGTCTTATGTCACTTATTAAAGCTAGATCCCAAATTAGAAGTGGTTAAATTTTCATAAGGAGGCAAGTAATTTACATTTTGTTTCGTGTTC
>CANUEP010055904.1:0-36452 GCA_947857235.1 Jatropha podagrica | reverse complement strand
CAAGGTGTGAATAATTTTCATTATTAAGACTGAGTCAAAATCATTGACTCTGATCATGATATGAACAAAATGGACTTACTATTCTGTCAGTTAATTGATAACAAAAATGGATTTAGGATAATTTAGGCTTACTACGGGCCTCGGGGGCCTTAAGGCCTTAAGCTTACCCAGGTCCTAGTGCCAGTCCGGCCCACGGTTTTGGGTCGTGACATTATTAAACATAATTAATTGATTATTAGCACAAGTATTAATTATATGCTTGCAGAATTGTTTTTAAGTACATTTCCTTGAAAAAATTAACCTTCTTTATCAATTTGGAATTCAATTTAAAATTAATAATCCCAAACCAACGTTATCAAATTATATGATTGATTGATAAGGCAACAAGAAATTATAATAAATTAATTGCATGCGTGTGGTTTAACTTATTGAACTAATTTATTGAAAAATGTAGTTTAGTTCTTATTGGTTTAAGGGTGATTTGTTTTTCTGAATCAACAATTTATTGAACTGAATGATTAATTAGATAGTGATATTAATAACTTCTGTTGAATGATTATAATTATTTAGTAAATAAGATATTTCAATAAGAATGAATATATTTTTACATATTTGGCTGTCTATGTGTAATGATAAAATCAATATTACATATATAAGATAAAACAAACATACAAATTTAGCTCTATATCCAACCAATAATATAAGGTTTAATGACAAAAAAATGTCTAAACTTTAACCTTTTTATTAATTTTAGTCAGTTCTTTTAATTTTATTAATCAATACCGTGTACTTAATTTTTTATATCAATTTTAGCATTTGTTTGTCTTTTATCAATTTCATACAAATATTGCAGTCATCTTTCACAAGCGGACCTTACAACATCCAATGTCAATGTTAAGTCATATGTCCGCGTATATTAAAAAAAGTTTAAACTTTAAGATTTTTTATTAAATATGGCCAGTTCTTTTAATTTTATCGATCAATATTGCATATTAATTAATCTCTACTAAATATTTGGTTATATTGATATTTATTTAATTAAATAGTTTATTAATAACTATGTATATTGAGTGTATAATGAGATTAATAAATTAGAATACAATTTTAATGCAGTGTCTTTTTTAAAAAAAATAATTTTTTAAACTATTTAAAAGTTTTTTTACTATTATTAAGCTATTGCAACAATGTGATAGTTTTTTTTATTACAAATCATATCGATATTACTATTATTAATTATTTCAAGTAGGATTTTGATCGTTCTTCTTAACAATTTGATAACTCATCAAAGTTGAGTATCGAGAATATTTGAGAATTTTTTATTGATTAGCCTAATTTTAAACTATATATTAGAGTCAAAATAATTTATACTAGGATAAAGATCGTGAGAATCTTGCATTATTTGTTTAGTTAGAGTTTTTTTAGGAATGTAATATTTTTTAATATATTTATATATTATTCTTTTATGTATTTTGTTATTATATATCATCAACAGTCCTCACAAAATTATTGGTCATTTATATCTAACAAATGTTTAAATTTGAATTAGAGGATAACTAAAATATAAGCTGTTTAAACTTAAATTGTTGGACTGCTTAAATTCAAATTTATTAAGGACCACTTAAATCCTAATTGGCAAAGCAACTAATAGCAAAAAGAAACAACTTCCAAACCATAAAGAGTAGGTTCTAAGTGCATGTAGACAAAAGCAGAACTGATAGTGTACTCCAGCTGAGGACAGACATTGTCATAGTAATTTAAGCTCAGTGCATATACTAGAGAAAAAGAAATCAGAAAAACTACAAGGGCAACAGCAAGAGCAAGAGCCAGTAAGACTGCCATTTTTAGTTAGTTTCAGTTTCCACGACAAATAATTAAGCAAAAAGATGGGTATTTATAGAGAAAATATATTAATATGGATTAGGATTAGACGTTGCAGTGAAGTTGTTAGCGAGATGGATATTGTTGTTAGAACATTTTGTGATCAATAATGGTAGTGGAATAATTAAAGTATGCAATAAGAGAATATTATATATTATAAATGTGAATGTGTTTGGTAGATGAGTTTGAACCAATAAAGTTATTTTTGCATAATTTAAGATTGGTCAAACTTTAACTTTTCATATACATTGCAAAAGATAAGAAAGCCAGAATAAAAATGGGTACCTGATTGGAAACAATCATTTCTTTATTTTATAATCCCATCAATATTATTAGACTTCTATCATGCAGTAATAACGACAATATCGTGGTCGCACTAAGGGATCTGATCGGTGCCGATGATGAAGTTGGCAACGGACTCGAAGAATTTGCGTATCTTTGCTTCCATGGTATTTGTATATGTTTTGTTTCTTTCTTTTTCGTATTTCCAAAGCCGGACCTGCATCAATCAACACTACCCGCACTTGCTCCTCACTTGTCCAATTCAGGCCCGTGAAAGCCTTTGCGGGAACAAAGAGGCTGCTTTCTGTATAGAGGAAATGATGTTGCTTTCCAAGGAGAGGGATAGCAACGTCAGTTGCACCGGCGAGGAGAATCGATAAGATACGAGGGGTTTTGAGGAGGAGCGCGGCACAGTCATCTGAGCAAGTTTCAACTTCGGCCGACTCACAACTCATATTAAACAAGAATTCAGAAATCCCTTTAAGTAGAGAATGCATGTTATAGTGCCAATGAATAGTTCCAATGCTAAGTGCAGTAAACGGGGCTAAATTGATAATCCAAACATACCAATAATTAACCGGCAGTGGTGAAGGAAAGGAAAAATCAAAAGCAATAGGATTTGAGATGGTAAATTATGGATAAAATTGAAAGCTGCATTCCATGTTCAACGCACCAAAATTTGAGTGTCGAGAGTATTTAAAAAATTTTTCACTGCTTAACACTAAATTTACGGTATATATATTGGAGTTAAAATAAATTCTACCGGATAAGGATTGTGAGGATCCCGCATTTTGTTAGAGTTTATTTAGAAATATAATATCATTTAATATATTTATATATTGTTATTTTATGTATTTTATTATTATAAATTATCGATCTATAATATATATATAAAAGTACGAAGGGGATCATTTGGTCCCCAAAATGCCTTTACGTATTCTAATTGATAAAAAATATTATTAAGGACAATTTAGTCTTAAGAGCTAAATTGGGACCACATTGTGTTTATTTTTTTATTTTAATTATTATTATTATTATTTTAATCTAATCCTATTTTAATTAAGAATTTATTCTTTAATATGATTCTAATTATTTATCTATAATCTATAATATATATATATATATATATATATATATACATATAGAGAACATTTGGTCTCCAAAAAGCTCCTATCTTTTTTAATTGATAAAAAATATTATCAAGGATAATTTAGTCTTGATAGCTAAGTTAGAACCACATCGTGTTTATTTTTCTATTCTAATTATTATTATTATAATTTTAATATAATCCTATTATAATTAGAAATTTATTCTTTAATACGATTCTAATTATCTATCTATAATATATATAAAAGTACAAATAGGGAGAGCATTTGGTCTCCAAAACGCTCATACGTATTCTAATTGATAAAAAATATTATTAAGGATAATTTAGTCTTAATAGTTAAGTTGGAACCACATTGTGTTTATTTTTCTATTCTAATTATTATTATAATTTTAATCTAATCCTATTCTAATTAGAAATTTATTCTTTAATACGATTCTAATTATCTATCTATACCTATAATATATATAAAAGTACGGATGAAGGGAGCATTTGGTCCCCAAAATACCCGTAAGTATTTTAATTGATAAAAAATATTATTAAGGGCAATTTAGTCTTAATAGCTAAGTTGGGACCACATTGTGTTTATTTTTCTATTTTAATCATTATTATAATTTTAATCTAATTATATTCTAATTAGAAATTTGTTCTATCATACTACTATATATAGATGCTTAGTTTTGATTATTTTTCATTATTAATAATTTATTGATTTTGCTATTTTGAATTGAAATTATTAAGTTTGCGATCATATTTTCTTCTTGTAATAAGTATTAACTCTCTCTATTTATAAATTAACAAAATAGTTGTTATTTATATTTATTATAATTTAGTAACTTTATATTTCTTTATTTCTTTTTAAAGTTATAAATTAGAAAGTACACACAAAATATTTTTCTTCCCGCCTTATGAAATTAAGTTGAACCTGAGTCCTCCTATTTGCTGACTCAAGCTCTAGGAGACACCCGAACTTCTTGATGCTCTGCATTATGATATAATAAATTATAAACAAAACAATTATACCAGCGGTCATGCACAAGAATCACACAATACATAATCCCGTAACATAATATATAATCCTTCAATTAAATAATCTCAACATTATCTCTAACAGAAATTGGAGAAATTAGAACTTACTATGAAATTGAATTTAATAATCCTTATTATTATATTTTTCGTATTATTATTTTTACAGCATATGTTAAATATTTTTTTTAACCATCGTTACGATGTTACACTTGTGGTGATATTGAAGATATTTAAACTGTTAACAAGTAAGAATGATATTTATTTCAAATATTTTATACAATATTAGTGATTGGTTGTTATAATATTTTTAATTAGATATATAATGTTTATGAATAGTTTTATAATGTCTTTTAATTTATTTTATAGGGATAATATTAATTTTAGTATAGTTGATACTAAACAAACATTTAAAATAAAATAGAAAAAAAGAAAAATTATATAATGAATACAAATAATGGATATTTACGTGCAACACGCATTTTAAAAAAACTAGTAACTAATAAAATAATATATAAATTTATAGGCGCAAAGCGTGGTTTTTCAATTAGTATAAATATGTGGTTGGATTAGTGAAAGTAAACTTTATCTATATGTAATGTCAATCTAAATTCAAAAAGCTAAAATCACAATTATTGAGAGCATGCTAAATTTTAATTCTAATAAAAAAAGCTGTTTTATTGCTGATGAAAAAAACAATTGTTGAGAGAATTTTATTTAGATATCACAGTGTCCAAATATGAAAAAAAAAACTTTCTTTCAAGGTAGAGAAATGTATGACTATGGTTCTACAACTGCGGATTTCAGTTTTAAAACTAATGATTCTGATTATAAAAAAATTGGATTTGAATCAAACCACTTTTAGATAGTTTTGAAACCACACATTCTAGTTTGAAATCAAAATTAGACAATTTTTTTATTTTATTTTTTTAATTTTATAGCTTGAACAAATAATAAAAAAACCTATTATTAAAAAACACTAAAGAAATTTAATAAATTTATTTTAAAAAATAATAATAAAATGAAAAATAAATTAGAAATTTCTTTTTAAAACATTTTTTTTATTGGCAGTTTCAAATGAAACCATCCGATTTTCGACTAAAAATGTCAATTTCCTCCTAATGAAAAACCGAAATCCAAGTATAAATGCATGATTTTAATTATAGTTTCAAACCAAAAACTAGTGAGGATGATTCCATATTTGACCTGTTTAATTTCAATTTAATTTTGATTTGAAATCCAATCACACTGATGTAGATTGAGGCAGCAATATAATTTTAATTATTTTAGCAACTGTTAGTCCAACACTAAAATAATTGATTTTAACAAAGAATATAATATTAGATATTTCTCTCTGAAATTGATTTTGACAAAAAATATAAAACTTCATAACAATAATTGGTCTGTTAATTGATTTGGACGTCATAATAATAATTCTTCTGGATCTTTTATGATTGGATTATTTTTTCAGTAATTTACAACATATGACGAATACAAATAAATTTCTATCGCTATACGTCAATAGTATCAGTAGAGAAACAGACTGCAACAGACTGCACTTTTAGGCTTCATTGATTGAAGATTCATACCTGCAAATCAAGATCTGAGGTTTTTAGCTAAATAAAATCAAATATTATAGTTTTGCTTAGTAATAAACCCTCAGAAAAAGGGACTATTTCTATAAAGAAATGATAAAAAAAAACTTCAAATATGAAGACAACTAATAATAATAAAAAAATAAATTTATTTAAAAAAAAACATATCTATGTTTATTAAAATAAGAGAAGATTAAAAACAAAAGCAGATGAAGTGGAAAAGATAGTAAAAAATAAGAGATGGGAGTTATGCTAATAAACAGCGATTACACTAAACTGAAACAAGGGTTGAAAAAGTAAAAAGAAAAAAGAAAGCTGTAATTATATAAGGAAAAATAATTGATCTCTGAATTTTGATCTAATTAACACTGAATTTCTATTTTTAAAAGCAATTATGAAATTCCTAAATTTTAATTCCATCAATAATCTGTTCATTTCATAAACACCTATTTTTAACCGTTAGGTTAATGTGTGCAAGTACAAAATGCCTTCATATGACCAGGAGCTCTCTTCCTTGCGTCTTCGCCACGACCAAGAACTGCCAGTAAAAATGGCAGAAATACAATAACCTCCATCGCCATCACACATAAGCCGAACAAACATCTAAAAATCTGCCCAGCCTCCCGCAACCATCGATCCATCATCCTACTTCTACAGGTATGCGCCAGACAATCACACACATGAATATTAATCGAACAAATTCGCATATCAGATATAATCACAAACTTAATCTTCACGAAAATGAAGCATCAAGACAACAAGATCATTGATTATCAACATCCAACATGTCCCAGAAACTCGGATCATCACCAGTTCAATCAGATTATCAGAAAAACAATTAATTCCTTTCTCTGTTATTAACGATTTAGATTTGGGATATTTGTTAACAGGTCTTTGCAGCTAAAGGTTAAGGGATTGGAAGAATAAGAAAGAAATTAGAATAAAGCAACTTATAATAAGCTTAGCAAGTGAAAGAAAGAAGGTGACATGGCGAGATGGAGACCTTGGAACATAAAATAGCGACGACGATTTGGGTATTGAAGGAGACCAGATCAGAGGTACCCATGACATGTTATTCACTATTCTGTTGCAAGCTGCTCCGACAAACACACTTTTCACTTTAATGTTGCTTAAAATAGAGAAAGTAAATCTATTTTCTTATATGTTTTATCATAACATACAACCACCTATTTATACAAGAATACTTCCTTAATTCTAGCCTAGGATTACGTATTTACATTCTTAATCTAACTAGGATTACGTAACGGTTATAAACAAGGAAACCTGAATCATTATCCTAATCAAATAAGGATTACTAATACGATCGATAATGACGTTTCAATTTTCTTTCTTTTTTTTTTCTTTTCTTTCTTGTTAACGTTGGGTGGGTTGGGTAGGTGTGGGTACATTAAATGAGGGGTAAATGAGGGAATTGAGAAGTAATATTACTGACATGGAGGTGATGTGGCATGAGGTGTGGCGAAATTTAATCCACGTAGGCGCCAACTCATTAAAATTGGGTTCCATAATTGTCCAGCTGTATTTCCAGACATGAAAGTTTGTCGGAGACACCAAATTGCAAAAAATAAAAAGTTTAAGAATTCGATTGATAGTGTTTTCCGTTCAGACACCAAAATAGAAAAAATTTGAAAGTTTGGACACTAAAGTTATAATTTTCCCTATATATATATATATATATATATATATGAACTTTCAATATAATTGAAGACGTAGAGGTAATTGGTACCAGTAGTGAAGCAAGAGGTGGAACATTATCCAGATTGAGGACAATAGTAACGATGGTGGTAACAAGTACATTGAGCCAAAGGTTTGTATGATTTTCCCTATAAATAATGAGCTTGTTGAATTCGACCAAGCATATGCAAGGGTTAAATGATTCTGTGTAAACAAGATATCGAGAAAGAAAGATGCAAATGGAGTTCAACAATTTGATACAATGAAATGTCATTATGGACGAAAAGCCTAGATTAATAGCATGTTTGGAGAAATAGAAAATGCAATCTATAAGAATTGGATGCAAAGCAAGAGTTAGTGCTTTTGCACAAAACGATAGAAGGTGGTGAATGAATAAGGTGATATTGGAGCACAACCATAAAATGATCCCTAGAAAGTCAAGATTTTTGCAAAAGCATAAGAAGAAATTGCCTCATGTGAAGCGAAGATTAGAGGTTAACAATAGTTCTGGAATTCAACCTTGTAAGAGGTTGAGGGTCATGAGACAATGGGGTATTTCGAAAGAGATTATCAAAACCATTTAGGCAAAGTTTGAAAGCTCAACTAGAGAAGGATGATGCAGAATTGGTGTAGTAATTATTTAGCAGAATGCAACAAACTACAAAATTGTAGCAGACAAGATTAGTCGTATGAAGAACATGTTCTAGGTTGATGCACGTTGTCAATGTGCTTATAAGGAATTTGGCAATGCAATTTTGTTTGACATGACTTATCTTGCAAATAAGTACCAAATGCCTTTTGCATTATTTGTCAATATTAAGCATCATGGACAATTAATATTGTTAGGTTATGTACTGCTTCATAATGACAAAATATAGAATTTTGTATGGTTATTTAGAGGGTTAATTATAAATTTTGTGTCTCAACTCTCTTATTTTTTCTATTTTGGTGTCTCAACGGAAAATGTTTATAATTAAGTGTTTAAACCCCAAAAATATTTTCAATCAAGTGTCCCTACCCTACGTGGCAAACCGAAAATACAGATAGGATGGGAAGGACCCACTGAAGATTAAAAAAAAGCCACTTAGAATGATACTAAGACTGCCACACTGGATTTAAGTGTGTAAAATATGATTGAACTTTATCAAAAGACAGAGTTGCCCTTATTATCTCTTTTGAGGCAACACAACAGTCTCCCGTTCCTTCAACAATGAAACCCAGATCACCAACATTGGAGGAGATGATCTTGCAAATTTGCAAAAACCAAATTCGATAAATGTGGCTTGATTATCATAGTACCAACTTAACTTGGCATGATTCATGAGAAATTATGAACAAAAAAGCAAAATCGAGAAACAACAAATAAATCAAACTTGTAAATTAAAAAAAAATTTAGAAACAACAAATAAAGCAACCAAGGAACAATATTCAAAATCAAGAATAAATTACTAAATGACAAAGGAAACAATTAAATTTGGAAAGTAAATGAGATCTTTTCATAAAGGGTAACTGCTAAAACACCTCATCGTTACTTCCTTAAATGATAAAGCTTCTCAAACTAAACCTTTAATTGTTAAATGACATAAATTTTCAAATTTCACTGGAAAAGCTCCATTAGTATCACTATTTGCAAAAATACATCAGAATCCCTTCACACATAACTTTCATGAAAAAAGAAAATTACCAGAACTTACATATATATTCATAAACATTAGACAACCAAGGCAAAAGCATCACAAACCAAAAACATCAATCGCTCTATTTTCTTTCAAGTGAAATTCACCATCTCCAAGGCCGCCATAGACAGTACAGGAAGTAGATTCATTGAAACTACAAACGAAATATAAGAAGAAATCAATTGCTAATGCATATTCAGTTCTTCTTAATAGCGAAATTAAGACACGTGAAGGGGAAAATTATCGAGATTGGTGAAATTAACAAAGCCCATGAAGAGGACAAATCAATTGGCCAATCTTAAGTGCTTGCGAGGCTGTGAAGAAGATGAGATTAAGAGACGGGATTTACAGCTAGAGCTAATAAGAATGACGAATCTAAAGCACTTGATTCAGCAAAAAAGACGTAAAAATTTGTGTAGAGCAAAACACTTTGGTTATAAGAGGATAAGGATCTAAAGGAAATGAAGAAGAAGAATAAAAAGAAAGTGGAAAGAGATATTCTAGCAGACTGGACTTCCTCTAATTTGGAACCCTAACTCTCCATCGTTAAACTAAGATACAAGAGCATTTCATTGAAGGTTAGTTCAGTAATCTCTATTTTTTCAATTTACTGGTAGTAACTAATCACCAATTGATAGCTCAACATTCATATCCAGCTTCATTTTTAACACTTAGTAGGTCCAACACGTCCCATTCATAATTTCGGTAAGCCACGTAGGGTGGCGACACCAAATTGAAAAAAATTAATCGATTCGGATACTTGAATATAAACGTTTTTCGTTGAGACACTGAAACAGAAAATTTTCATAAGTTCAGACACTAAATTTATTATTAACCCATTATTTAGACAATGGTTGTATTGTATGGGAATATTCTACTACCAACTATTATTAATGATTAGTGTCCAACCATAGCAAAGGTGATCCATATAGTATTTCCTAAAGCCAAGCATTACTGGTGCCCATGGCACATAAGGTCTAAATTTCCTAAGAAGTTGAAGCAATACAAACCTTACAACGATATTAAAGACTATCTCATACACTTGGTATATGATAAGTCCTCAATTGAGGGGTTTGAAATTGTGTGGACTTCAATGTAAGTTTATTTTATCATATATGAGCATTCTTGCCTTAAAGACCTTTAGGAAGGGAAAGATATGTGGGCGATAATATATGTTATAAGGTATTTTTAGAGAGAGAGATCATCTACACAAAGGAGTGAGAGCATGAATTCATAATTTGATAGCTATATACATTTAAGAAGCACGCTAATACAATTTGTTGAACAATATAAAGTGGCTTTGATGGATAAAGTAGAGAAAGAGGCAGGAAGTAGATTTTAATTCAATGAACACCTGCCAACAAGAAATATTAATGAAAAGGGCTGAGAGGTTTTATCTCAATTAAGGGATTAATTTTTTTCAATAATTGTTAGGTAGAATAAAAGATTCTTAATTTATGTTACTTTCAATTATGATCAAGATGGTGACTCCACCGTCGAACGAGTCACTTCTATCTTGCTTGATAGGTGCCTTCCATTCATCAACGCAGACTTAAAATTCTCTCCAAATCGCGCTGGATAGTCACCCATCATACATATTCCAGAGTTTAGCGATTATGAAATATTAATGAAAAGGGTTGAGAGGTTTAATCTCAATCAAGGGATTAATTTTTTTTAGTAACCATTGGGTAGAACAAAACAATCATCACTTATGTTATTTTCAACTATGATCAAGATGGTGACTCCACCGTTGAAAGAGTCGCTTCTTTCTTGCTTGATAAAGGCCTTCCATTTGTCAATGCAAACTTAAAGTGCTCTACGAATTGTGCTGGATAGTCAACCATCACACAGATTTCGGAGTTTAGCAATTATGCAATAAAGAAACAATTTTAGACAATTTACACACATGGATTCTATGTGAAAGTTCGAAATAAATTATAAAAAATGACATACTGTAGCCCGTCTCATGAGCAGTCAACATTAAATGTGAACAAGTGGGAAGTTGATTGCAAGATCTATATCAAAGATGTCAAATAGTAAAAATGAGTGCATTATGATGTGACTTATGATAGCATGAAGAAAAAGATCAATTGTAATTGCTTTTTTTTTAGTCGATGGGTCTGTTATGTGCACACTCGTTATGTTTTCTACTAAGAATGACGTGGATGTATTGTCAAAAAGAACATACTCAATAGATAGAGAAAAGATGTAAAGCGCTGCCATAGTAAGATTAAGTCACACATATTTAGTAAGCAATATTTAGAAGAAACTAGAACACTAAAGGCACTTGAAAAAGTATTTAATATGCAGCTAATTTATCATGTGAAAATGAGGATATGTATTCATACATGTTAAATTCACTTATAGATCTAGTATAAAAGCTATAAAAATGGGATAATCCACATCTTGGGGAAGAAACTGTAGTTGTTGTTAACAATCCATCTATTAGGGATGAATCTGCATGTGTAATATTAGATAAGTAAGGTTCAATTATTTATATTGATTCGATCAATTCAAAGTGTGAGGATGGCCTAAAACCAAATGTAATAAGTCTTGTATGGAGCGTAAGAGCAAGAATAATAGAAAATAAATCAAAAAGAATAAGTGCAATAATAACATTTATCCATCTGTAAATATAATGATTTTGCAATTCGTGAGGTAAGATTCATTCTTAATAGTTATTTAAATTTAATATATTACAAGCTCGTAAGATATTATATTTATATGATTAAAATACGATACTCATTAGTAATTAAAATGCTGCCAAGGTTATTGAAGTTACTTGTGTATAAATTAAGGTTCATATTTTGTTTAGTTATGTCATTTTGTTAATTTAATATAAGATCTCAGTAACAGTAATGTTAATCCTATCAAGTTCTTAATATTTGTGTTACTTGAGCATATGTAGAATTTGAAATTGATAACTATATGAAACTCTCGTCATTAAATGGAGTCAACCTTTGTGTAGTTTGTTTACTGTTGATCTTTGATAAAAAATAATTATTTAGTTATAAGTAAAAATTTTAATTAAAATGATTTTGACTATTCCATTATTATTTATTTTCATTTATAGTAGCATGTTGATTTGGAGTTACAGGTAGAAAGTAATTCATCTCAATTTGTCCACACTCTAGAGGCATATCGATTCACAAAATGAAGAACAAGTACTGATAACACCATTGGCTAGATCTTTAACTATTAGCATGGTTGACCCTTTTACACATACTAGGTGGTGTTGTGTGAATAAGGAGGATAATATACGATGTCACCTATAATCTGTATATAATGACACATTATATATCTAATTTGACTATGAGGATTGTAGAAAATGAAACTTAACTTACAAACAAAGTTATTATTATTGGATTACTAATTTTGGGGCTGAAATTGACTTATAGACCATGTTTTGACATGATTTTGAGAATGTTATGTGACATATAAAATTTTAGTCAAGTTAGTCTATTGGCCTTCCAATTTTTGCCAATTGTGTGAGTGTATGGAATTACATTTGCTAAAGAATTTATTTCTGTAATTAGTTTGCATTTTGATGACCTAGAGAAGCTATTAAACTACCTAGGAAATTTGGTGAAAATTTTGAGTTAAAACTTACAAGTACTATATGGTTGTGGAAAAAAGATTCCCACCCACAGTATAAGTGAGTTGTTAGCTTTATTCTTAATGAGATAACACAAATATTAGGTCCTAAATATGATTAGCTGTTGACCAATATATTAACCCAAGTTATGGCATTATTGGTTGTCCCATTTGGTACAATGAAAAATTAAATTAATTTTTTATTTTGGTATCTTAATTGTCAATTAACATTTAAGAGTATAAATTAGACCTTATAAAAATAATTTCATTATCCCAATCTAAATTCAATATTTTATTAAAAATTGTTTACTAATTTACAAGTATAAGTATATGTTGGGCCTTAACAAAAGTGTGTCAACTTAAATTAAATTTTTATTCGAACTTAATTGACAAAGGCCAATTTATAAGCATGTTTTGGGCCTTAACAAAAACATTGTTACTGGCTAATCTAAGTTAATTTTTTGGGATATAATCTATTCAATTTACAATTATAAAACCATGTTGGGCCTTACAAATACAATATTGCAGGCCAACTTATGCAAATTTTTAGTACCTTTGTTAAGGATAAGTAGCAATAAAATTTGCACAACACAGTACATATAATAATTTTTATCATAAAAGAATCTAGTTTTGCATTTCAATTTTAAAATCTACATGTACCTATAAAAATTGATATTTACCAACGAAAGACGTTGTTGATATACAACGATGCAATATCAATGAAATACCGATGAAAATAAAAAAAAAATATTAGAAAATTAAGAAAATCGATTGAAATTATAGAGATAAAATATACACCAACTAGCGATAAAATTTATAGATGGAAAAGTTTCGATTGCTTAATATTGGCGAAATGTAGAGGTGAAAATTTTAGCAAGGAAATATCGATGAATTTATCAATGAGAATTGGAGGGATAAAAGTATCATGGCACATAAATATTATCGACCACTAATTTCGATTGGTAATTTTATCGACAAATTACCAACGAAACATGATTTCAATGGATGAAAATTTACTGACAGATTTTTATATATTACCGATCAAATTAATATGACATGTGGCTATTATTTGTACACACTTGTTCATCAATAAATTTATAATATCACTGACGTATTGTGCCATTGGTAAACCTTAGGGCACTAAATACACTTGTTTTCTCATTTTTGCACCATTTTAGTTCCTTCCCTACTTTCTCTCTCCATAAACTCGCTCTTGTCAGGCCGTCTCTCTTCTCACCATCATCAGCCATCACTAGAGGTTTATCCTTTCTCATTTTTGTTTGGCTTCGATCTACAGTCTCCATTTTCTTCCTTTGCTACTTTCTCTCTCCACTTTCTGAGATTGTTGAATTTCTGAAGCCATCTTTGTCTCAGGAAATAAGCTTGTTTTCAGTGTTAATTGATTGTTTGAATCTGCTTTTAGCAACAATTACTTGATTTTCTATAGATATCAGTACTGATTTTATTTGGATTTTGATTCTTTCTCTATCTCCCATTCTGCAATTATTTTTATCAATAATATGCCATTTTGATTCGAACGAAAGCATAATCTTTAAGCTTGATTCTTCCTTTTTTATTTGCACAGATTTTCACATTTTTAAGGTTTTCATATTTTTTTAGCCGCACCATCTTAATTTTTGAAATTCTATTATGATGGAGATGCAGAGTTTGGAAATGCTGTAAAAGAACTTTGTCTAAATATACTTTTGATAAACCAACCTCCTTATAGTCCAAACTTAAATGTGTTGGACTTTGATTATTTTAGAGCCATTAAAGCTTTTGATATTTTCCTGTAAGTAACCTAAGAAAGGTGTTTTTTGCTTTGCAGATGTGTATAGTTGAAGTATTGAAATATTCTAAAGGGAACAATTACAAAATTCCCCGTACGTCAAAGCTCGGCTTGATAAAAAATGGTACTTTACCTATTGTAATTAAAGTTAATGCAGAAATAGTCAAGAAAGCACGGGCAACAGTTCAACATCCTATTTCAAATATATTTGGAGTGTGAAAGCAGTTTTATATGCCTTAAACGATAAATGACTACTTTAGTAGTTAAAAAAATATGGTGTTTTTGTTCAAAAATTACACTAATTGACGTAAGTTATTTTTGTAAGAAATTGTGTCAAATCATCTTGTGGATGATAAAAATATGTGCTCAAATGTTGCAAATGCGGGTGTTTTTATGTCCAAATATAACATATATATTATTAATATACTCATTTCTTCTCTGTAATTGTAATACCCTAATTTTTAAATAAAGTATTATATTCTAAATATTGTGTAAATTAAGTAAATAAATAGTAAATGAGTATTTTACAGAATATGAAACCTATTTAAAATATTATTGAAATGCAAGAAAACAAGATTTGTAAGGAATATAGGATATCCTAAAATTATTAGATGTGTAATAATATAAATGCATCTATACATATATCTTAATATGAAAATTCAAGAATTTAAAGGAATAAAACTCAAAATCAAATAAGTTTAAGTAATAAAAATATGAAATGACCAAAAATGATACCTAGACTACTACTTAACCAAAGTGACTAAGTGGAACAAAAGAGAAATTTTATTCATATAAGTGATAGCTTAATATTTGCACAATAAATTACATAATTCATCCTTATAAATTATGAAAATAAGTGTACCGAAGAAGTAATTATCTTGTCATTTGTTCATATTTTCATTTTAGACTTAATTTTCCCATTTTATTTTCTTTCTCCATTATTTATTAGAAGATAGCAAATAATTCAATCTCTAATTAATGAAAGGGAGACATGTGTACTTAAGAAGAGATTATATTTTCATTGATTCACACCGTTATTCAAATTTAATTTTCTCCCTTTCACACTAATTTCTTCCTTTCACATTTTTCTTTCAATCAATCTAACAATTATTAGAAATCAATCATCATAAAATACCAAGTGACTCATCATCTAAATTAAGAAAAAGAGAAGAAAAGTGTATTAAAGAAAATACCACAATTTCTTTATTTCACATCTTCATTTCAAACTTAGTGTTCCCATTTTATTTATTTCTCTATAAATACCCTACTTCCCTAAGATCATTTACCACAAAATATTAGAAATATATAAGTGTTCTCAGGAGAGATTAAGCCAACAAGTGATAGGAAGGAAGAGAAAATCATAAGGAAGCAAAGAAAAGTATGAAATCCAAAAATTCTGTTTTAGATTTTAAATTATATTTTCTAAGTCTTAATCTTTATTTTGATTAATTAAAGTTTATAATTTATCTTTATAACATACTAAGTAACCATTCAATATGTAGAAATTATTTTGGATAGAAAGTAATTAAACATATAAAAGCTAGAAGAATTTTATTATTTTCCAAACTGTCTAAATAAGATTGCTTAAATTTAACTACTATGTTTTGTTCAAATAAATATATAAATGAATTTTAAAAATTTATGAAATTTTTTAGAAACATAGCCTAAGATGTTAGTAAGGTTGTGTTAGAAGGAAAAGTCTAAATAATGAAGGAAATTGAAAATATTAATAAAATGAAAGAGACTACTTAGTATTTTAAAGCTGAAAATTTTGGTTCAGTAATTAATTTATTTAAATAGGTTAATGAACTCCAAAATTCATGAAATTTAATATGGGGGTACCTTGAGATGTTAAGAACTATCTGATAAAATTTTAGAATAAATGGATGTAAAAAGATAAATATTTAATTAAATAAACACATACTACTCATGTGCAGAAAATTCCATTTTTCATTAGGTTTGCACTAAATTGAGAATATTAAAATATGAGTGAATTATCTATGAATATGAGTATATAGAAAATGAATATAAAGTTTAATATGTATAATTTTTGTCCTTAAAAATTTAAATTTTAAATTTAATGAATAAAAATATTAAGGAACCTTGAATGTCAATAAAGAACTAGAAGCAAACTAAAAGAGAAATATATGTTTAAATGTGAATATAGGTTGAGGATCATTACGAAATCATTTTGAAATATTAAGTGATTAAGAGGAATCAAATTCTCATTTTCAAGGTGAGTTATAATGTCTAACCTTTTTCTTATTGTATTGAAACCTTCAATCAAATACATACCGTTGCTGGTATTGAAACTATTTGGTTAATGGAATATTAAAATTATGAATTCTGAAATCCATGTGGCCTCTATGCCTCTTTTGTTTGTACCAAGCCATTTGTTAGCCAATATGATAGAATCCCAGTCTTGATGGGGGCTAAACTATCAGGCTATGTGCACAGAGAAATTTGAGATAAAAGAGAGAAGTTACTATCCTAATATGTGAAATGTGTGATAGCACTGGAATATACATAGTGATATGTTTTATTCAGCGTTATATATGTGATTATCTGTCATATTAGTGATATCTCATTTGTGACATTTTTCTGAATATTGTGAATCCCTATTGATATTTTATTTGTAATATTGATCTAATTACTATGAAACCCTTTTGATATCTCATTTGTGATATTGATCCGATTACTACGAATCCTTTCATATGAATTTATTTTTTATGAGCTAATAATAGTATTACCATCTAGTATTGTTATAAATATTGAACCTTGAGATAGTTATTCATTGTACACATTACCTATATGACACTATAATCTCATTGAGTTGACGACTCATTCAAGCGTCTGTGGTTTCAAGTAGAGGTGATCCTAATCAGTCAACTTCTTGATTCCTTCTTCCAACAAACAAAGAAGCCTGTGATCAATGTAAATATTGTTGTTAAATTACTAAAACTCTAGTTGCTCCATAGTATCCTTGTGAATGATATTAGTATTGATGTGTGTAAGCATTATTGTAACATTGTTAAGAGAATAATATGTGTCTATATAGAATGTGAGAAAGAATATTTTCAGTGATCCTGAGAATTTAATAAATAATTAATTATGACCCACTTAAGCAAATATCTAAGATAAGTAATGTATGTATTGTGGGTTCTACGAGGTGCTCGGTGGCCTTAAACCTACCTAGACCCTAGAACCGTCGCACCTATAAAAAAAAGCAGTAGCCCTTATATGTGCAAATTAGACATAAAAATACACTATAAATTAAATGTGGAAAGTTAGAAATGTTGAACGCTAATTATGAAAAAAATATTGATTCTAAAGTCGTTCTTATATAGAAAATTACATCAAAGACAATAAATACAAAGTTGTAAAAAAATAAAACCAAGATATAAAAATACAAATATGGATACCTTGACATAATTTCAAGCTAAAAATATAAAATAATACTTCAATATAGACATTTGTGTCTCTCCTGTGCTCATATGTGCCAATGTATCTTTAATAATCTCACTTGCATTTGGGATTTCATCAATAGAATAAAATGAAAATTTGCATATTATAAGATCTTGAGCATCAGGCTATGTATCATCTTTATCTACTTTTAATGGAATTCCAAGATCCTTTCCTTTTTCATTTTCTACATCATGGGATCTATCTTCATCATTATCTACCCTGTTATCCCTTTATACTCCAATATGAGCATTATTTTTCTCCATTCTGATGCCTTGAGGAGTTTCAAGTACTTTAGTCATATTGGCATTGGATTGTACACAGTCCTTCAACTCTATCACCTCTACATTAATTTTTTTAATTTATGCTCTGGTTTCACTAACTTTTTCGTCCAATTTTTGCACTAATTGAATAAATACATCCATTGTCTTCATAAATTGAAAGGACAATTATGTATTGATAGTGGCTCTTGCAATACTTTTTATAATGTTGACCACCTGTTTTAAAGTTTTGTTCTCATCTCTAGCTCCCTACTCTATGACATGATTATCCTTAACATACTTCAGCAAAATTCACCCCTTATCTCTAGTCTTCACAATATTACAAGAGTTTAGACACTTGTCATTAATTTTCAATTGCTCTGATATTGTCTGCATGCTCCCCACTAACTTTAACTCGAGCAACCACAATGCACTTTGAAATCAACCCTGCATACGGTACATAAATGCAATTTTTCCAAGCTTTATACTTTTCTACCATTATAATCTTGTGATTGTGTGAAATATTATTCATATGGAAGCTAAATTAATTGGTAAATGCATTATCAAATGCCATAATATTAGTTTTCATCTTTAGTAATGTTGTCCTTGCTACCATATTTAGGCAAAATATTTGCACATACAATTAAATGAAGCAATCTAGGAATCGCCTTTCTAGTTCCACCAAGCTCTTCATTGGCATAATCGTGTGTCAAGAACTTCTCTTCAAATGCAGAAACATTATAACCTTCAGGTATTAATTTTTCTCAATAACAAAATCAAAACCACCAAAATAAATCTTACGAAAGTGATGTAAAACATCCACATTAATCTTAATCTCAATACCATTAATTAATTGAGAGTATATCATACTCTCGATTGACATACATCGTTTAAAATATGAATCAAAATAATTTTTAACTCATCAATATTTTTTAACCCAAGATTTTTTAACTTATCAAATTCAACCTTTTTTGTCTAATCAATAATTTTTCATACATAACAACTTGGTTGTAGTATTCTTCACAAGATCGAGACTTGAACTCATGATCATATCTATTAATATGTTGCTTGTTGCTCTCTTCATCATTAGATCCTCTTCGTCTGAGTTATTAGACTCAATATCTTCTTAAATGATTTTTCACTCTTGTTTTCGCTGGTTTTTTTGGAGGATTCTGAAGATTTCTTTATAGGTGAGGCAATATTCAAGGAGCAAGTTTGATTTAATGGCAATGATTTCATTCCATGCCTTTTTTTTTTTCTTCTTAGCAATAGAGATATCAAGTGACTTTTCCTTATCTTTCACTATTTTCTTCCTAACATATGGAATCTCACTATCTTTCTCCATTATCTTTCTTTTAGTTGTGATTACAATTTTCTTGTGTTTATATGAAATTTATAAGCATATCCTATTGTTTGATAATAGTCGCTAAGGTTGCAGTTAGTAGAGAAAGCAAATTTTGGGGATGAAGGTAGTTAAAGGTTTTCAAATTTAAATCTCTAATTCTCGAAATGAAAGAATTTATGGGCACAATTTTCTTTTTGCAGCCAAACGCTGTTGTTTTAAGAGAGAGCATTCAATAAAAATTTAGTAAACAATCTTTTGTGCCCCACTTATATAATTCATGCTCATTTTTTTATCAATTTTTTTACACAAGTAATTTGTCATAGAATATGCTCGCAAGATATCAAAACTGCCTATAATTTAGCTTAAAATAAAGAGACAAAGATAATACGGCTATGTATTCATAACTCAATCATATTTGATGTGGTATTTGAACTTTTTTTGCCACTTTCTTATTTTTCTAAAAGTTGTTGATAATACGAACAAAGCAAATAAAGGACGATTTAGACTTTACACTTTAACTTAGTCTAAATTAATTAACTTTGCCTATTTAATTAGGACTGAAAATTGAAACTTTGTCTATATAAAAAAAGGGAGCAATAAAATAGTACCTTAATTAAGCTTTAACATTAATATAATAGAGTTAATTTCATAGTTACAATTAAGCTTTAACCTCTAATAGAATTTCCATTCTCTTATGTTACTTTTTGTAATAATAACAAATATAAGAACATGTATATATCATTTCTGAAGTTCAATAAAGATAGAGATAATGTATATATTACGAAACAATCAAATTAAGTCAAGCAATTTATAGTCTTTAAATATAACAAGAAGAACATTTAGCAATTCCAAGAATTTTAATATATGAATCATGATAGACTACTAATTTTATCATTAATTTCAATATCAAGTAATAATTAATTAAATTAAAAATCCTAATAATATTTATGCAGTATGATTTATTTATTTAAATTATTTAAATAAATAAATAAGGACATATAGATTTTAGCTGTAATTTATTTATTTAAAATATTTAAATAATTAATTATAATCTATTTATTTATAACCTATGATTTTTCATATATAAGGTTAAGAAACATTCTAAAAACTATGGTTGTTGTTGATGGCCACAAAATAAAATATAGAGCGTAAAATAGTTAATAATGTCATACTCTCTATTCTCTCAACTTTCTAAACTAGTTTTAGAGTTTTTTTGATTATATATTCGTGTGAACACTACTAAAAGCCAGACAATTGGACGGTTTATGGTTTGCGACAACCTAACGGCATAAATCGAAGTTTTGAAGAATCAACAAAAGAGATAATTATTTTATTATAATTATCTTATTGTTGCGTATTATTCATATTGAAATCCAACGAGACAAAACTTCCAAATTAGAATTCCTAATATTTTTTTTGAATGTATATAAAATATATAATGTACTTATTATTTATAAAATATGTAATCTATACTATATATTAATGTGGGAATATGAGGAAAATAATAAAATTTTTGATAATATTTTTAATAAAATTTAGAATATCCTAAAATAATCTTAGTTATAGCCAATTAAAAAATTATATTTTATTAGTTGATTGGATATAATTTATAAAAATTATTTTTCAAATAAATAGAAATAGATAATTAGGAATTTTTAAAACTTTCAATTTTGTCTTTTTAAATTTTATTTTTTAATAAATATATATGATAACAACACATTTGAGATTTTTATATTTTATTTTTTAAATATTTAATTTAATTTTAATTATAATTCAAAATATTTTATTTAGAAGAGAAATAAAAAAAATTATATTTTTTTCTTTATGTTTGTACATTTGATTAGATATATTTTTTAAGAAATAAAATTTTTAAATAGAATATAATATTTTATTTAAGAGAGAAATAAAAAGAAAAAAGTAGATTCTTTTTTTATATGGTTGTAGGAAAAATTGATGATTTATTTCGAGATAATAGAATATTTTTTATGTAATATTTTGTATTAATTAATTTATTTATTTATTTTAAAAGTATAACTTAAAATCTTGAAGAAATAAAATATTTGAATAAACTCATTAAATTACGTACCTAGTATGATTTGTTTTGTAATTTTCATTATTGACTTGACTTTAATTCTTTTTTTTTTTTTTTTGTCTATTCACATCAATTTTCATTAAGTTATAGACATTCTAGTTTAAAAATGGGTTGATTTTGAGAGTTAAATTGATAATTTTTTAATATAATTTGTTTCTTGTTATATGTTTTGTTAATAATTTCTATTTCTATTTTTTATTTTTATTCTCTTTTTCTTCATTAAATTAATTTGTAACTATTATCACATTAATTTATTAAGAAATTTATATCTCTCCTACAATAATTAGATAGTTGCTTTATGATTATGTATTTTTTATTTTGTAAGTAACATTGTCACTATAACTAAAGTGATTACCATTATCGATTCAGATCATCTTCTTGTTTCTTTTCTTTCACCTATCAATAAGAAATAATTTGTCATTATAATTGTACATATTGGGTCGAGGCAAGGAATAGGAGATTGAGTGATGACTTGATTTTCTAATTAGGCATTTATTTGAGTTTTAAAAATCTGCGGTATAAATTAGGAACTAAATAATTAGGTTTAGAATTGAGTTAAATTTTATTTTGAGACCACTCCATGATATAAAAATAGAATTAAGTATATAAGTAGCATTATAAGTAGCTTGCACGATAAAATCTAATGTTTAACCAATTATATTTATTTTAATCCAAATAAAACTCTATGCTTTAATATTATTTAGATAAAAAATCAAAAGAGTATAGAAAATGAATATATAATAAAAATAGTATACGGTGCAATATACATTATAAAAAAGCATAGTATATATAAAGTGGGAATCGAAGAGAAAAATATTAAAACAGCTAAAATTTCCCTTAATTAATTTATGGATGTTATTCTTATTTTTATTTTTTTTTAATTTTCCTCGTGGAATTATAATTATAGAAAGATTAAATAATTTTATTTATTTTTCTTATATCTATATATGAGTAAAGAATAGTAATAGCTCTTATTTAAACTCTCTTTAAAAAATATTGCAATTAAATTTTATTTTTTTCCGGTAAAACATTTCTCAAGATGTCGTGTGAAAAATTTTTAGAATGGTTTCTTTTATAATTGATACGAAGATATTATTTTATAATTGACAGAATAGTTCGTGAATGACAATTTCAAATGTCCTAATTTTCATTATTTATGTTTATAATTTTTTTAAAGAAAAAAAAATATATTGATTTAATTATTTTTCTAATAAATTTTATTTTATATTAATCTTTTAAATTCTCAATTAGTGTAATTTTACATTAATAATTTTCGTTTATTTGATTAATTCTTTTCTTTTATAATGTATTATACGTAAAAAAGTTAAATCACAAATATACTGCAACGCAGGTTTATAAAAATTAGTATATTTTATAAGTGCTTAAATATTAGACGTAATGGTAGAGTGATAAATGTTTAGTTCTTTTCTAAAACTCAGTCCTATCTAAGTGGAATGATTTATTAAATAAATATCTGTAAGTTCTAAATTAATGAATTAAGAGAAAATATATTTTTAAATCCCTAAATTATGATCAAATTAACATTTAGATTCCACAATATTTGAGTAATTATTTTGAAGGACCTAACTAATGCTGCCGTTATATTGTAAGATCATTCCATCCAAATTTTTGTCTTTTTTTTATTTATATGGATTGAAAAAACGAATGTTGCTAAAAAATGAGATATCTAAATGTTAATTTGATCATAATTTAAAAATTAAAAATATTTAATTTCCTACAATTAGGTCTCTCATGTTTAAGAAACATACGTTTTTCGGCCCATATAAAAAGAAAAAAGACAAAAATTTCGATGGAAGGACATCATAGTGTAACTGCAGTATTAGTTGGGTCCTTTAAAATAATTATTCAAATATTGAGATATCTAAATATTAATTTGATCATAATTTAGGGAGCCAAAAATACTTAACCCTAAAATATTTTAATTTTAGCACCGTATGTTTATGTTTCCAAGCAAATTTACTCGTCTTATTTTGCAAGCAAATGTCTAATTTCGTGGTGGAATATCACATGATATGCACGCCAAGTTGAGCACTTGGATTGGAAAACTGGTTGTGGGCCCATGGCCCATTAGGCCTTTATGAAAATTAAAATATATGAATTTTACTAAATTTCTGTATTTTTGAGGATATTTATTAATTTCATAATTACAATTTTTTTTTTCAACCAAATAAAAAATTTGATAAATATTGGCCACAAAAGTTATAGTATTACCCACCTAAAGAGCCAATTGAAGACATTATTACTACATTACAATTTTATGAGGCTACAAATGAATATCTCAATTTAAAAAAAAAAAAATCTAAATACTGAGGGATTCTTAAAACTGAATTTCAACAGTAAAAGAAAATGAGAGACAAAAGGGAAAAAAAAAAGACATGCTTCATTCATTTAAAGAACTAATTAATTATGCAAAAAAAAAAATAAAAATAAAAGATTAGCATTATCAGAAATAAAGAATAAAAGAAGAAGATGAGTCTGATGAAGAATAATTCAAACGAAAATTCCTCAGACCATTGTTAATTCTACTTCTCGGCGGTAATAGCCGCTCCGTGATTCTGGCCAGAGTCGCCGTGTACACTTGCAGTAGCTCTGCCATGACTGACACAGTTATCATCTTGAGGTTGGTAGGTGTTGCTTCTGAGTTATGGATTTAATACTGTTGGTCTGAGTTTGGTTTTTGGAAGAGAAAGAAGCCAAATTTATAAACCAGGGAGGAAGGAAGGAAGGATGGATGGCAATATTGACCCGACAGCAAACGCTTTCTTATCTTAACAAATTCGTTATTGTTTTATTTTATTTCGAAATTTTATGTCCTTTTCTTTTTCTATTTTTCCGACTCATAATTTTTATTATATTTTACTTTTTTTATCAGTCTTAAAATTTCTTTTTTAAAAACTTAATAATATTTTAAATTTACCATTTTATCTCTATTTAATATTTTTTTTAAAAAATGAAATGCTTAAACTACTATTTTGTCATTAATTATTAAATCTTAGTATAAACAAAATTAATATATCAAGTTACAATTTTCCAATAAAATTCTATTTAATAAAATATTTATTTAGTATTATGGATACCAATATATGGTATATTAGAAAAAAATGAAGTAAAAAGCAAAAAGTATAATTTAACCATATTAATTAAATTTTCTTAATCCATATGCAAACAAATTATGGAATAAGGGAATATTAATTAAGGCCATGTTTGTTATAGTTTTTTTTTAGTTTTTTTTTTTAAATTATTTTTTTACCTAAATCAAAATTATTTTGCTTTTCTTTTCATTCACAATATAAAAAATTATTCTAAATTATCATTTCACATAAATATACATACACAGAGATCAACATGTACATAAATATAATTGATTTATAATTTTCAGTATATCAAATTTATCATGTATATTAAATTTATTATTTTTTTTAAATATTGATAATTTTAAGTGATATTGAAAGAGTCAAAAGTCCTTAATTTAATATCAAAATAATAATAATAATGAAAAAGAATTTATCTTTAAATTTTAAATTTCAAAATGCATTAATAATGTATCTTAAAAAAACAGAGTGATTTAAATAAATAAATTATATTAAATTTAAATAAAAAAGAATAGATTTATATTCTAGTAATTTAAATAAATAAATAGCATAGATTTATATAAACGGAGAAAATAATATACAATTATCAAGATAAAGCCTATAATAAAGATAAAATAAATCTTAAACAAAAGAATATATATGTTCTAAAAGAAAGGAAAATAAAGTGAAAACAAAATTTCAGAAACCACCGTTTAGAGTTTTATAAAACTTGTTTTTTGTTTTTAAAATGCTTCTTCAAAAGGTTAAAAAAGAAAATTTAAGTACTTTTATACAAACAAATTCTGTTTATTTTTAACGTTAAAAAATAAAAAAAATAAAAACAAAAAAATTACAACCAAAACAAACACGTCCTAAGTTAGTTTCAAAAGATAAAAACAATACTAATTAAATTTATTATAATCATTGACAAGTATTGAGACGGGTGCTTCGTATCGAATCAATTAAATTAAATTTAATTCGAAATTTTCTAAATAAGCTTAGTATAAGATTAGATTGGGATTGAGTTTAAAGCAGTGAGGGTTTGGGAATCTACATATGGATTTTATTGGATTCGATCATTAAATATGTTGATATTTACAGATAGATTTAGAATAAACATAGAAAAAAAATGTTATGATAGAATGTAAAAATTTTTTATTTTATTGGATTCGATAATTAATGATGTAAATATTTATAAATAAATTTAGAATAAATATAGAAATAAAAATGTGATGATATGATAATAATAAAATATAAAATTAATATCTATAATATATTTATAATCTATAATATAATATATATATATACACGCGCGCGAATGGAGAGGGAGAATATTAGAACCACCAAAAACACTCTTATTAAATTTGTGGATTGATAAAAAAAAAAAAAAAAAAAGATATACTTGAAGAAAAATAAAGTATATCGATAATAATAATTTCTATAAATTATGTCATGTCATAACAAGATAGAACCAATATAAAAGAAATATGGACAATATTTATATAATATATCGTTTGAAATTATAAAAAATGATGAGGATTTTGAATTTAGTCCATTGAAAAATATAGCATAAAATTGATTGGTCAAATAGATTGACGCATGTGGCATTCAAATTTACTTGAAAAGTAAATTTTGAAATTTTATAGGCATTAAGAGATGTCAAGCTAGTAGAATACAAATATATTTTTATATGAAATTGGAATGAGATCATGAGATATAAAGCAAACTTATTGCATGTTTTTTTGTAAAAAACTGATATTGATTATGAGGATAAATACCTTCATGTGGTGGATACAATTATAATTTGATATTTGATTAGTCTGATAATTTATGAAAATTCTAAATGCGTAATAAATTAATGGCTACTTATTTATCTTACTAACTTAGTACATATATTTATATGAAAATTTCTGAAAGATTCTAGTTGCATGAAATATAAAATTAAAAACTCTCAAGCAATTTATTCAACTAATATTATAGAGCTTTATATAGATTATTGAATAATAATATCTATGAAATACTTAAAAAAATGCTTGAAGTAAGTAAATCGAGACTCGGATAAATATATTCAAAATTTGTGTATAGGTAAAAGAAATCTCAATACATATGTTACAACTGCTTTAATGATGTTTATTAAAAAGAAAAATATTATATTATTTTAAGATTATATTCTTTTTATAATATTTTATTATTAAAAGCATAGTTTTGATAGTTACTTTATATATTATTATAAGTAAGGTGATATCTTAATTAGTGAAAATCTATTAAAATGATATTTTAATAATATTATTATGTGTTCATAAATTTTTAAAGAGATATTTGAATATGAATTTGTCATTATTTAATTTACGAACATTATAGAACTCTTGAAGAGTTTTCAAAGATTATAAATTCTTTAACGGAAGAGTTTGAAATGAAAGACATTGAAAATATAAAGTTTTATCTCAGCCTGGAGATCGAGCATTTCATAAATGAAATTTCGCATATGAATCTATATGTATGACTTATTCAAATTTTTTTATGTGGATAATAGTGGGGTCACTTGATGAGAAAATGATCATTTTTTCACTTTGAGAAAATTATGAAGAACTCTTAATCTTGAAGTAATATATCTTAGTGCAATAAAGACGCTGATGTATCTTGCTATATATACTAGACTTAATTTTTATAAATTTTATTAGCAAGATATAATTCTTCCTAGATATAAAAGAATTAAGTAGAGTTAAACATATATTTTAACATCTTTATGGCACGATATATATGAATTATATTATAACTAATATGTCAAAATCAGTTTTGATCGGCTATAAAAATATAGGTTACTTGTGTAATCAATATTATGTTAAATCATGATCAAGTTGTACATTTATATGTGGAGGTATAATTGTTTCATGGCATTCAAGAAATCAAATATTGCTACTACTTCTTTAGCCATTTTAGCAACTCATGAAGAATGACAAGAATGTGTTTATTCATAGTACATGCAGTCTATTTCTTCAGAAAAAAAATTTCTATAATATTATATGGAGATAATATTTCGTACACTTATCTATTTTGAAGGAATGATATATTAAAGAAAACAAGAAGAACGTATTTTACAAAAATTATTAGTAAGGAATGATTTTTTTTCCACTGGATTTTTTCTCAGTAAAATTTTAATAAGGCATATTCTTTAAGAATGAACATTTAAAAGGAAGAGTTATGAAATAAGTAGATATCATATATAGACGAAAAGTATGTATTTTTAATTATTGCAAACTCTATTTTCCTAATTTGTATAAGATTTTATTAGGGTTTCACTTATATAACTATATGTATGCAGTTCTTCATCAATAATGAATACACTCTCGTATATTCTCTTATATTTTATTCTCTATCTTTTGGCTTTTTTTTCTTTTTAATTTTATATTATTTTATAATAAATTAGGTATTCTATATTTTTAATGGCGTAAGTGTTATGTTTAATTTTATTTTTATATTTTAAAATGCACTAGAAAGTTAATGTTCCAAGAAAAGTTTTTTTTATTAATTTTGCCTACAAAATATTTTCTTTTACTACTCTTCCGTTCAATAGATTAATAATTTATTCAAGAGTTAAAGTATATAAATCTAATGGCAAAGTTTCATTCCAACAAGTAAATGTTCAGTTGTTTATTTGTTCCTTTTTCTCATTTTTATTTATAAAATTATTCTTTTTAATTTAATTTAAACATCATAAAATCAAATAAATTTAAATAGGGTGAATGTTTAGTTGTACAGGCTAACACATTCGTTATATACTAAATGGGATACATATGAAATATGGTAAGAATATAATATTTTTAAAAATTTTAATTTTATTGGTTGAAAAAATAAAAATAATTTAATTTTAATTAATATATTAATTTTCTATTTAAATTTAAATTCTATAAACTAAGAATCTAAATTATAAGCTAAATAAGTAACATATTAAATATTAAATATGGTAAGGATATATAACTTTTAGAGATTTTAATTTTATTGATTAAAAAGAAAGATAATTTAATATTGATTGATTATATTATATATATATATATATATATATATATATATATATATATATATATAATTAGCAATCAGATGGTAGTTTGGTTGGTCTTCTCACTTATGTGAAAAGTGAAAAGTTTCGAATTTGAATTCTTTCGACCACATTTATTTTTACCAATTTAGTGTGCCAAGAGAAGATCATAATGTTATTTCAACCTTCAAAACTTCTAATGAATTAAAAAATACGTATAATTATTATGTTTTTAGATTGATTTGTTATTTTCTTAATATGTGTGAATCTGAACGGAACAATACCAAAAAAATATATTTCTCAATATTTATATTAGTGTAAATGACATAATTAGATCATGAGAAGTGATAAAGAAAAATTTTCATTTTTAAAAATTTCATAAAAAATGTGACAATTTTTAAATTTCATTTTTAAAAAATTTTGAAATGATAAAGAAAAAATGAAGCATGAGCATGAGAAGTGAAAAAGTATGTTATAGGAGCCAGAAGCTGTTCTCTTTTTAACGAACAGTCACTTTAATAATGAGAAGGCATCCGCATGTGATGCTATAATTACTTTTGATTTATTTTTAAAAAATTATTTAAATAGTAGATATTGTGCTTAAGATAATATCTTAAATTATAAAACTTTTTACTAATTTAATAATTACGTCTAACTCTTAATCTTTAATAATTATAGGATTAAGATAATATATGTAAAATATAGTATTTTAAAAAATCAAACTTATTTGGTAATTAAGTTGCAATTTATACCGTCAATTTTTTTTTATTTTTTATGAAAATTAAAAACAGTCTCTCAGACAATTTGTGGGAAAAAAATAATAATATAATACAAAATTATTTTTCAAATCATTTGTCACCAATTATTAACAATAACTACAAGTTTTATATGTCAACACAATAATAATAACAAATATCATATCAAAACCATATAAATTAAAAATAAATATTAATTCAAACATCAATTATAGATGATTGATAGCATAATCATTAATTTTAAATTACAAAAAGGACATAATAATTGGTTTTGAGATGTCTAAAAGTTATACTAATTACTTTTCAGAAAAAGTTTTATAATAAATAAAATAATAAAAGCTAAAATGAAGTAGCGGTGCTCTCAGTAATTATTCTTGTGGCTCCAAAATTTTGGAGGGGACTCATAATTAACATGCGCTTTCACATTTAAATAATAATTATAAAAATCGTTAAAATGAAATGTAAAAATATAGGATCATAATTGACCATTTGCAAACTTATTAAATTTTAGTGAGGGATATAGTCATTATTGAAATATGAAAGTACAAAACATAGAGTTATAATTAAACCTTATAAAATTCAGGGCCGCAAGGAGAATGGATCAAAGTTCATTGATAAATTTATGCATTAAGCCTTAATTAAACACTTTCTTTTTATTTTTCAATAATTTTTATAAATTATTAAATTTTTATATACTTCTATGTTAAAAAAAATTCTAATATTATACTGATTAATAGTTGAAAAGAATAATATTCATGTGAGGATTCTCTTTGTAGCAAATATATATGATGTAATATATCAAAATAATTTGAATTTTATAATTTTTTCACATTTTCATCCTATTTTTGACCTTTTTGTCAATTTTACTTCAATCGATATTTTTTTAGTAACAATTAAAGATAGAATTGCAAATAACAAAGTAGTCTCATTGTTTTAAATTATAACGTGACTTGGATAAAAATTTAAAATATAAATCTGCAGGAAGGGGTTAATCGCTTCAATTATAAAAAAAGACCATGAATTTGTCTTAAATATAT
Source organism: Jatropha podagrica (assembly GCA_947857235.1). NCBI lineage: Eukaryota > Viridiplantae > Streptophyta > Magnoliopsida > Malpighiales > Euphorbiaceae > Jatropha > Jatropha podagrica. The sequence goes on along the minus strand of CANUEP010055904.1, from coordinate 5,733 downwards.
ATTGGATGGATGGAATTGAATTGAATTATTATTGTGTTAGATTTAAAAAAAAATTGAAGTTTAACCGCATTAAAGGATTTCTTAAGATTTTTACATATTCTATTAGAATTTTACATCGATTTTTTTTTTTTACATCAATTAACAAGAATAGTGGTAAACAAAATGTGAGTTAAGTAATTAATGAGATTATGTTTTCAAAACATGAGTAATCGCTACATTCTATGAGGAATTTAGTAAAAATGTTCTCAACTTTACAAATTTAAGCATGAATAAGAGTATTTGATCTATCAGGTATCCACACATTTTAACTATTGTGTGTTAATAATAAAAAAAAGATTTTATGGTAGAAGAAGTGTGCTCAACTTTATACATGTGGACATGAATATGACTATATTTTATTGAAAAATTTTCATAATACGATCACAAATTTGTATTGTTGTATCCTACCTTCGAAAATTGCCTTCAAATTGACATTGCACCTTACAAATATTGGCCCAAAATTTTGTATAGCGAACAAACTCAATGCCCTTCTTTCTAGACTTACCTTATTTTTGAAGACAAAGATGGGTTCGTCGTCGTTTTTTAGGACAATTTTCAATTTAGTAGTGCCTTATTTTTGAAAACAATGTAAATCTATTAAATTTGAAGTTAAGGAAATCTTGCAATTCTTAAAGATTTGCACTAATAAATGCACCCTTAAAATAATCTAGAAATGAGTTGTTTTTCTGACAATTAATTATGCATTTAAAGTTGATTAGGGGTATTATTGGTAAAAAATGAATAAAAAGTTCTGTTTAACTACTTTATTAATTCTAGAGTTTTTTCTATTTTGTTTAAAGTAAGAGAGCGGAGATAATAGGAAAGATGAAAAAGTTTTTTAGGATGAAGGGAATATTATTTTTTAAATATTAAAAAGTGAAAAATACATTTATGCCCCGTTTTTTAGCATCATCCATGTAATTATTGAGCAGACTAAAGAAATAAAAAGAATATAATTTCAAAGTATTAGTTTTATTTCAAATGCATTTAATATTGTAAATTTTATGGAATAAGATATTTTGTTTGCAAACATAACCTATAAAGAGTTTAATTTTTAATATTGATTTTATTAATTTCTTAAAAAAGAGTAAAAGGAAAAAAAGAAAGAAAAGGAGCAAAGCAAAATCCTATGAATGGCTGCGACAGGCCACTACTTCTATAGTTCTATTCTATCACCTAACGCGCATGACCTTAGAGTCAAATGAACAAGTCTAAATTCAAAGAATGTAGAGAGAGAGAGAGAGAGAGAGAGCAAATAAGTTGAAGAACAACACAGGATTACTGCTACTGGGGCCCACAACCTTTAATTCAACAAACCCTTTATTCAATTACAAATTTTTGAATTAGAGATTTGAAGGAGCAAATTAAAATTTTTAATAAAATAAAGTAATAACAATCTAAACGGTTAGAAATCAAAAACTTAGAAGCTTTTACAAATTGAACTGTTAGGTTGGGAAAGAGAAAAACAATCCCCTACCTCTTTCTCTCTCTCTCCCAAACTCCACACCCTAACTAGTTAAATCTCGGCAAAAGAAGGTAAGACAATCACTTAACTCGACTCCCTCTCTATTTTCTGGCCAAACATCATATGACTGTTCTTTGTCTCGTGAGTGATTTTCGAAATTATTGGTTATCATTAGACATCTTCGAGATTTTAATTTCAAGTTTTTAAAAATGTGATGAAATTTTAAGTCTTTGATTAGAATGTCGAAATTTCAAAACATTTATGGCATAGTTGAGATCTGCATAAAATTCCAATCACTTTAATATATAGTGGGCAAGATTATCACTTACCTAATTTATGCCATGATTAGATTCAATGCACATTTAGATAATTAAATGCTAAGTACCTAATGACATCCTTAGATTTAAATTCATATTTTAGGACTTAAACCGAGGTCTTAGCTTTTTAAAATACACTTTATGCTTCATGGTGCTATACTCTACAACTTTATACTCTCTTCATTTTATTTATATAGAAAAAGTCAAAATTTCTCTAGGATTAAAAGGGTGGTCTTTTTCTAGATGTTTTCCTAATTTGCCCTTGAAAAGATATTAAAGTGATCCCTAATTTTTAATAAAATATGATAAATGATGAAAGAGAGAGGATCTATTGCTTAAATAAAATATTTTATTTATTTAGACTTCTAATAACAAAAAAATGTGGGCTGTTTAATTGCAATTGTTCATTAAAATTTCACTATCAAATTTGGATTAAAAAAATTAACATCAAAGTTGAAAAAAAGTTTGGAGCCAAAATTTTCTAACTTCAAATTCTTTATTTTGCTTCTCAAAGTTTGAAGCTAAATTCATTTAAATGGAGATGAGTTTATAACTCTAAAATTTAATTCACAAATGCCATGAGCACAATCTTTTCTTTTAATTTGAATATAGTCTCTCAAAACTTTAGAATATGTGTCCATACTCAACAATCGACCTTAGACTTGATCTCGTTGCCATCCACTAAACAACTGCTTTTTGTAGAATTTGAAACCACATCATCACCAAGTAGCATTCTAGATAGGCTCGAAAAGGCAATAAAAGGAAAAATAAAAAATACAATTTATATGTTACTGTGTTCAAAAACTGAAAAGGGTGAGTAAAATAATCACAGTATTTGTAAAGTTGCAAGCAGTTTATCCATATCCACTCATAGTATTTGTAGAGTTGCAGGCAATTTATCCATATCTACTACGACAATTTATAGAATTTGGCATAATGCAAAATGATCATAATTATTTTTATTTAGGCAATAAAATTAGGATTTAGGTTATGTATCTCTCTCTTTAGCCATTTAAGGAGTTCATTACAGTAAATATAAATAGGCACAACTATTTTTATTTAAGCACTGCTGTTTGTAGGCAAATTTTCCTCCGTTCAAGATTTATTAGAGTTATGAGTAAATTTCATTATATGTGCACACTTAAATGTTTAACATACCTTCTTCGTGAAATTTAATCCGTGCGCATGATATGTTTGAATTCTATGTTTTCTTAATATACAATTCAGTTAATTTTTGAACATTAAATGCCAACTACAATAATGTTCACCACTTTTTTTAAATATTCTCAAAATCAATATTTAATCTATAAATCAAAGCAAAAGCATATTGGACATTGGGCTTTAGCATTAGTCCCAAAGTTATCATATTAGAAAATTTTCTTTATATAAATAGAAAGGATGAAGTATTAAGGTTTGCACCTTTGTAACATGTATGCCTTCAAAGTAAGATAGTAGGCTTTTAAATAATATGAATGTGACTTATATGATTAAAATGCATGATGTTGAGGATTGTGTCGCCTTGCATGATTTGTGTGTTACTTCATCTATTTCTCTCTTTTTTTCCTTTCTTTTTTTTTTTTCCGTAAATTTCTGGCAAATAAAGCCAAATGACTCATTTTCAATCAAGGTGGCCAAAGCCACTTTTCTTAAATTTTTGGCAATTAAAGCCACAGGCTAATGCTAAAACACTTTTCCCTCATTTTGGTGACTAAAGGTAATAATATTTCTCTTTTTAAAACTTGGTGTTTAAAGCCAAAATGACCTCTTTTTTTTTTTCCCTTCAAAATAGCAACTAAAACTGAAGCACTTTAAATTTTCTCAAACATGGTCACTAAAGCCACTTCAATCCAATGATGACCAAAGCCAGTTTTTGAATAAAATGACATTGTTTCCTGTAAAATAGCAACTAAAGCTAAAATTTTACAAAAAGAAAATATTTTTTCTTAATTAAAACCTTTATTTAACTATAAGAACAACTATGTAGTTCTGATTCTTATTTAACGGGATAAACAGACAGACTCGACTACTGATTCGAGTTATGAACCAAAAGTTCAAAAGCATTTTCCCCTCTTTCTCTTTTCTTTGCTGGAACTTATTTCATGCGCTTGATTGGAAGACTTGTGATTGTCCTCGAAGCCTATAAAGAGCTAGAGGCAATATTCCCTTCTTTGACTTTTTTGTGCTTTCCTTTGTATTTATTCGTGCTTCCTTCTTTACTTTCTATGAATGTTTTCCTTACTTTGATTTGGAGAAATGGTATGGTCATCCTAGATGACATTCTCCTTTATTGGCTTCATTCCTTTAATTGCTTTCTTTCACGTTTTATTGCTTAAATGGAAGACGACTAGCCATTCTAGAATCCTCCATACAAGAGGTTAGAAATGACACTTTCTTTTTTTCTCTTTAGCTTTATTTATCACTTTTTTTTTTTAATTGCTTTCTTTATTGCTTTCCTAAATTTTCATTCATTTAGTTATCATAAATTCTCTTCACTTGATGAATCATTTACCTTAGGTCAATTAATTGATTTTTTTAAAATTTAGTCCTCAATCCTTCTCGATTTTAATGATCAATGCATTTTATCCATATTTGACTAATGTCTAAAGTCAAAATTAGTGCTTTCCGTAGGTTTTTTCCTTGAACTAATAAATATAAGCGGTGACTCCTTTTTTTGTAAAAAGCAATAAGATAAAATAGGATTTCACATTGTGAAGTCAACTCTAAATGAGTGTTTCGATTCCATATTTAGCAGGTAGGATTAAGTGCTCGAATTTCGGCCTCACACTAGTCCGATTTTGAATCATTACAACCTAAGTTCTTATCCTATATTTCCTACTAAAATCAATTCATTATCATAACCTTGATTTAGTTAAATTGGGTTTAATTAAGTAGAACAATGGTTTTATTTTAGTTAAATTAGATTAAAATTTGATTTATTATCATTAATTTTTTTACAGAAACTAATATTAGCAATAAAATTGCTAAACGGGTCCTTAATCGTTTTTAATTTTCAATAATTAACAACATTGAAATTGAATTAATTAATTAATTTATTTGGAGAAGTATTAAAAGGAAAGTGATCTAGTGAAGACCTTTCTCCAAGCCTTCAAGCTTAGAGATCGAGCCTTCATTAGGGCAAATGAAGGCTTAGAAGGGGCAGACGGTTGTGATTGTTCCAATAATTGAATGTTGTTGTCTTCTTCTGGATTCCAAAAACGAGCTTCTTTTCTCTTGCTTTTCATTGTATCTAGCACATCATATTTGTTGCATATTCCCCAAACTGTCACCTTCTGCTGGTAGTAATCTACATTTACAGAATAGATTCCTGCCAAAAAATAATTCACATCTTCAAAATTCATTTCTCTTTCCATTTAATTAGTGGTAGCTTCAGAATTCATCAGCCACATGTAACCCATATTTCCTTCAATCATATAGCAATAAATATTGTTCACAAAAATAATGCCTACATGTGCAAGCCCACGAAAAAATTGAAATTATGGGTCAATAATTACATGTCCAAGCGGGGGGGGGGGGGGGGGGGGGGGGGGGGGGGGGGGGGGGGGGGGGGGGGGGGGGGGGGGGGGGGGGGGGGGGGGGGGGGGGGGGGGGGGGGGGGGGGGGTGGGGGGGGGGGTGGGGGGGGGGTGGGGGTGGGGCGGGGCTTGGGGGGGGGTTGGTGGGTGGGGGGGGGTGTGGGGGGGGTGGGGGGTGGGGGGGGGGGTGGTGGAGTGAGGTGGGGGTGGGTGGGTGGGGGGGGGGGGGGTGGGGGGGGGTGTGGGGGGGGGGGGGGGGGGGGGGGGGTGTGGGGGGGGGGGGGGGGGGGGGGGGGTCGGTTGGGGTTGGGGTGGGGAGGGGGGTGTGGGGGTGAGGAGAAAGATTAGTGGCAAGATTAAGATAAGAAGAATATACAAAA